>JAQFZE010002104.1:0-15455 GCA_034695245.1 Dicyrtomina saundersi | reverse complement strand
TGCAAATCCATGTTTTGATATCACGTGGTAATTACGCTTTCGACATTTTCTAATTTGAAACAGTGTTATGTACAAATGTGTAAGCATGGAAGGGGTCGCCCAAAAATGACGTCATAGGCCGGGTGCGGTCAATGGGTTTAGTTGGCTACCCCATGTTAAAGATAGCCATTTACGCAATGGTTAAGCTGACGACAGAGGGTCAATCAATGAATCAATGGGTCTTAAAAAAGGATTTTTCCGTGAGGTCTTTTGTCGATGATCCCTAAGTGGAGCCCCATCGCTATAGTTTGCATAATTTTTTTTATTAAAAATATATTAGTAGTCACAGATGTATAGGTAAGTACCTAGGTTTAGTCAACATTAAAAAAGTAAATATATATTTTGCCATTTCTCGATAATATTAAGAAAAGCAGACTAATAATTGTGTACAAACATTCTTTGTGTCTGAAGTCTGAAAATATACTTAATACTTGCTATGCGGCACCTTAGGAGTCATCCATAAAAAATGTCATCAAAACATACCAATTTTTAGGACCCCATAGCATCAGCTTAACCACTGCATAAATGACTGTCCTTAACAAGGCATGTCATCAGTATCGGACAATAGACCCACTAATTCTACCAATGGCATCATGTATGGACGATCCCAAATATCACTGAACTGAACTCAACATTTTTTCAATTGACTTGGACTTTATGAATAATAAATTATTATTATTGCGTGTGAAAATTCCAGGTGGAGCGAACGGAGCGTTTTGTCGGAGCTAATACAATAGGATTCGGTGGTTTGGGATGTTTCATCATTACAAAGCCGTTCATTCTCCAAATTGTGAGTGTGGTCTTCACCTTTGAAATAGTTTTACTCCAAGCAACTCAGACTCCATTCCCAGCTGCAAATTCAACTGTGACTTAAATAATTAATGAGAGAACATAATTATGCATTGTATACTGCTACTGCCGTTGCCGTCGAACCTTCGCGATCAGTGAATACAGAAAATGGTACACACGCAAAGAAATACAATGCACATCAACAACGACAACGACGCATCGGCTGCATTTACAAGAAGTCTCCGGTGCTGCTTAAAGAATTTTGAATCACTCTTCTGAACTCTCCTCTTTTATTTTCTGAAATTCGGAAAAAAAAACTATTTTTATTTTGACATTGAAATCAAAACTTTTCGATTGATAAAATATATTTGTAATGTGTACGTTTACGAAGCTTGACAGCTATTAGTAAATTTTTTGGTGGATTGCGCGTGTTTGCACATAATTTGTCTGTTACCCTTTTTGAATAAAAAGGCTTTTGAAACTAAATTCTATTGTGTGTGAATTTTTAGTATTTTAATAATAGCTACAGAAGTATTGTTTAATACAATGTGGATTTTTTTTGTCATGCTCGGTGCAATTCAAAAATAAACTCATGCACCCGTATGCTTGTAATAAGGACTTAAGAAATACAATCTGATGTAGAATATATTTTTGCGGATTTATTAAAGAAAGAATTTACGCAGTTATCTGTATTATGGACTAAATTATGTGAGCCTGTTTTTTGAGATACCGCATTTGGAGAATCCTGCTGTGTAATGAACAGTAGATACCGGCTACAAAGCGACATACTTACATAATTCAAAAATATTTCTAGTCATTTCATAAACGCTAGAAATATTGAGACCTAACTCACAGTTTTTTTTTATGTATAGTGAACTAATACAAACATCATCGCAGAGTCGGCAGAGTTAATTCTTTTTTATAAACTTTTGAGGACTAAATTAATTATTACAATATAAACACTCCTTCATAATATAATAGAATGTACACAAATTTAAATGTCAATCACAACAAAGATTCCGTCTTTAAAAATACCGAAAAGTTGAAAACAGGTTCTTTACATCCCAATTTTGAGAAGCAAGCTTTGTCATTCGAATTCGAAGTGACTGCACATAATTTCAGACAGAGTTTCGACTTGGGCTCAGAATTAGAAGGTGTTATGACGACGGACAACTTGTACCCACATTTTAGGACTTTTCTCATTTTTGGGAAATGTATTGGACTCATACCGTTTCACGGGTTGTTTCAGTCACAATTGGATCACGTAACGTTCAAGTAAGATAAATGTAGATAGTACACTTTTAAATCATTATAATACTGTAGAAATTAAAAAACTCTTATTTTTTAAAAATTTATTACAGAAGACAAACCCTTGCAACCTTTGTGAGCGTAGCAATTTGTCTACTTTTGGCCTCCACATCACTAGTAAGCTTCGTGCATATTGGCCGAGCACACGTTTCAAATGCTGGAGACTACGCCTCAGTACCTGCAGGCTTTCTGTTCTATACCCTTGGACTCTTTCTGTAAGACTAAATTTTTGAAAATTTAAACATTGCACAGTAATTTAAACCGTGTTTATTTAAGTAAGCGCAGCATGCAAGTAATATTTAACATTGAAATTCCGCTATAATATTGTCTGTTACCCGCAGCTACATTTTCTACCTGAGGAACAGCCCTGCCTTGATTGCAATCTTTCAACAATGGAATCGCATGCAATTACATAACACGAAACTTGACAGTGGCTTAACGCGCTATGTGAACACCCTGGCGGGGATTGTATTGACCAGCGCCATTTTGGAAAATATTACTGGGCATTTAAGATGTATCCCTGCATTATTCCCTGTTGGAGGTATGTCATAGATTTTCATGGAATTTTTAAACTAATCCAAATTGCATACGATATGGTGTATTAAATTTTAAATCACCAAATTTCAAAAATGTGTTTTGGAATCTTTGTTTTAGATGACGAGAAAGGGATGAGCGCAATCGAAATTTACTACAGACGGGAGCAGTCACCATGGGCTGAGCTCGTTCCGTACCATCCTGTACTCTCATCATGTCTTTTCTTTGCCAATAAATTTGCACTGTACGCATGGAATTTCATGGATATCACAGTGGCCATCTTTGCGCGAGCAATTTATTACAAATTCAAAATTTTATACATCGTTGGCAAATTCCAATTATTTGACTCTGGCGCCAAAAATTCAATGGGTGAGTGAGTCAAAAATGAAGCGCTACTCCCTCGTTTTTACCTTAAATTAACCTTCAAAAATTGCTATAGGTTCATAATATTGTCATTTTTACAGACCCCCACAAATGGAGGGAAATTGCAGAAGATTTTAAAAAACTTGTGGAAATGCTTGGTCAAATTTCAGGCGTATTGTCGCCACTCGTCTTTGTTTCTTTTGCTGCCAACATTTACTTCGTTATTATCAACGTAATCACGATCACACTATGTGCTAAAGTACCTTTCATTTTTAATGTTTAAGAAGTTTACTGTTAATTCGTGTTTCAATATTTTGTATGTTGGAATAATTGTATGCAGGTTCATCAGGGGATGCAGCCCTCAGACTCACGAAGTACAGTAGCGGCAATTTATGCCAAGTGGTAATTATTACTGCATTCTATTTTAGTTTTTAGAATTTTTGCATCTTGCATCAAATATCTGATTTTGAATGGTATTATTTTATGGTAAGTATGAAGTTTACTAATATTATTTTGAAGGGCCTTTATCCACCTAATTGCTCGTCTTGGTATGGTGTCGCTCATGAGCTCCAGAATCAACACTTGGGCTCATAAATGTAGTGAATTATTTTCAAAATGTCCTAAAGAGGCTTACGTTGTGGAGGTAATAATCAATCATACCAAAATATATTTATAGCATACTTATACGCATTCTTTCTGAATTTACTACATTGTGTACATAAGGTATTTTTAAAATATACAATTTTTTTACAACATGCATTGCATATATAGGTTCAAAGATCAGTTCATTTTCTTAGCTCAGCCACAATAGGGTTTACTGGCCTAGGCTGCTTCACTCTTACAAAACCACTGATTCTCCAAATCGTGAGTGTCGTCTTCACTTTCGAAATAGTTTTACTTCAAGCAGCTCAGACGCCATTCCCAGCAGCTGGAAATTCAACTGTGACTTAAATAATTAATGAGAATACAGATAATTTATGCCGTCAAACAATATAACTTGTACAATGTAAATACTTGCGCAAAGAAACGCAATGTACATCAAAACAGGCAACGACGCATCGGCTGTTCGGGAACTGCTTAAAGAATATTGAATCGCTATTCTGAACTCCTCTCTTTTGTTTACTAAAGTTTTGAAAAAAAAATCTATTTTGATTTTGACATTGAAATTAGCTTGATGAAATATTGTGTAGTATTTTATTTGTATTGTGTACACTTGCGAAGATTCTATTAGTTTTTTTTTGGTGGATTGCGTGCTTGCACCTAATTTGTCTGCTACCCTTCTTGAATAAAAAGGCTTTTAAAACATAATTCTATTTACTGTGAATTCTTAAATATCTTAATAATAGTTACACAAGTATATTGTTTATTACAATGTGACATGCTTTTTCATGCTCGGCGCAATTATTGCAAAATAAACTCAACCTAACTTATATAAGAACTTAAGAAATACAATATGGTATCAAACAAATTATTGCGAATTTATTGCAGATAAAATTTACGCAACTAACTTTATTATGGACAGACAGACATATAAACGAAAACTGGAGGGACTGATCGAGTTATGTGCTAGTCTGTTTTTTGAGATGCCATGCTTAGCGTATGCCATATTAATCTCTTGCACTGTAATCTGCAATGAAACTTTGAGAGATTTTGAGTCCTGACTGACGGTTTTTTATGTATATTGAACTAAATTCAAAAATCATCGCTTGAGTTCCTTTTCATGAACAATTTGAGCGTTAAATTCAAGAAAAATTCAAATAAAAATTCAATATTAATAAAAATTAAATACTGCTATATATTAGAATGTACACAATACCCAATTTAAATCAAAGGAGAGATTCCGTTATAAATATTCCCAACGATGCTAAAAAGTTGAAAGCAGGTTCAGACCAGACCAGTTTTGAGAAGCAAGCTTTAACATTCGAATTCGAAGTGACTGCACATAATTTCAAAAGAAGTTTTGACTTAGGCTCAAAAGCTGGTGTGACCGACAACTTGTATCCACATTTTAGGATTTTTCTCATTTTTGGGAAATGCATTGGACTTATTCCGTTTGAAGGGTTGCTTAAGCAAAATCTGGATCACGTAACGTTCAGGTAAGATAAAGAGCCCTTTATTATGGTGTTGTTGTTATACACTATACTATGCATATACAATAACTCGGTAACCACGTCAAAATTGTTTTCGAAAAATGCAACTGTAGATATTACAGTATAAAATAAAAATAATTTGGAAGCATAATATGATATTGTTATAGGAAACAAAGCCTTGCGTCCTTTGTGAGCGTAGTAATTTGGATCCTATTGGCCTCCGCATCATTGGTAAGCTTAGTGCATATTGGGCGGGCAAATGTTTCTAATGCTGGAGACTACGCCTCAGTACCTGGAGCGCTCATGTTTCATGGGATTGGACTATTTGTGTAAGATTACATTTTTTTTAAACGAGAGAGAAATACCAGCTAATTAAAATAAACTTGACGCACTGTCCTCCAATGAGAATAGCATACGTATATTAAAAATTAAAGAAATAAATGAATTAAGTAGTCATTTAAACCGTGTGCTTTTAAGTATTTTAACAGTGAAATTGCGATAAATGTCCGCAGGTATATTTTTTACCTGAGAAACAGCTCTGCCTTGATTGCAATCTTTCATAAATGGAATCGCATGCAATTACATAACACGAAGCTTGACAGTGGCTTAACGCGCTATGTGAATACCCTGGCGGGGATTGTATTGACCAGCGCCATTTTGGAAAATATTACTGGGCATTTAAGATGTCTCCCAGCATTATTCCCTCCAGGACGTATGATTAACGTTTTTATGAAATTTCTTAACTTATCGTAAAACACATGCAGTATTATGCATTCATTTTTAAATCACAGATTTTTTTTCAATTTGTTTCTCAAAAACTATTGTACATAGATGACGAGCAGGGGATGAGCGTTATCGAAATTTATTACAGGCGGGAACAGACACCATGGGCTGAGCTCGTTCCGTACCACCCTTTACTCTCAGCAGTTCTTTTCTTTGTCAATAAAGTGGCACTGTACGCATGGAATTTCATGGATATCACAGTGGCCATCTTTGCGCGAGCAATTTATTACAAATTCAAAATTTTATTCTTTGTTGGCAAATTCCAATTATTTGACTGCGGCGTCAAAAATTCAATGGGTGAGTGAGGCAAAAATGAAGCCCGTTATGTTCACTTGTTTTTAATTCAAATGGGCCTTCAAGTGCTATAGGAATAATAATATCATAATATTGTTTTCATTTTTAGACGTTCACAAATGGAGGGAATTCACAGAAGATTTTCACAAACTTATGAAAATGCTTTGCCAAATTTCAGACTTGCTGTCGCCCCTTGTCTTTGTTTCTTTTGCGTCCAATATTTATTTTGTTATTCTCCATGTAATCACACTGTGTGCTACCATGCCTTTAATTTGTAATTGCCTTCACCGACGTTATTGTTAATTCGTGTTTACAAATTTTATAATTATGTTATGCAGGTTCATCACGGGATAATGCCCGCGGGCTCACGAAGTACAGTAGCGGCAATTTATTTCAAGTGGTACTTGATTATTATTGTGTTCTATTTGATTTTTCTTTTTACATCTGTACAAGTTGCACCAATTATCTGAAAAGGTATTATATTACAAAGTATAAAGTTAACTGATACTTTTTTGAAGGGCCTTCATTCATCTAATTGCTCGTCTTTGTATGGTGTCGCTCGTGAGCGCCAAAATCAATACTTGGGCTCACAAGTGTGGTGAATTATTTTCAAATTGTCCTAAAGAGGCTTACGTTGTTGAGGTTAAAATCAAACTTTTACTAAAATATAGAACAATATGTAGAGCATTCATACTGTATTTACAACATCGTGCACATAAGTCATTTTTAAAATACACATATTTTCACAACAGGTTCAAAGAACAGACCATTTTTTGAGCTCAGCCACAATAGGATTCAATGGCCTGGGCTGCTTCACGGTTACAAAACCATTGATTCTCCAAATTGTGAGCGTCGTCTTCACTTTCGAAATAGTTTTATTGCAAGCATCTCAAACTTCGGTAAAATGACTATAGCGCACCATGTCAGGGAAATAATAACGAAACAATACAAAACTACTGTGCCCTACTTAATGGAAAATAGCGAATTTCAAGTATTTACTTACTTTACCAAATCAAAACTAATGCAATTCAATGCTTCAAAAAATAAAATAATAAAAATGCAATAGGTCACCTTTAATTATTTATTGAAAAGCCCATTTATTAGTCTTTGCTCAAAGTAAATATAATGCACGTTTGCTATTATCAAATATTGTTAATGGAAATTTGAGAAAACAATAACACACATACCACGAAATAAAGCTAATGCCCCGACTACAATTTAGTTTCTAGTTTGACGCTTCAATACTTCTATACTTAGTCCATAGTTGATAGTATGGAAACTAAACCAGTTATCAAATAATTATAATGTATAAAATGAATTATATTTACCAGTGCATTTTCTCAACTAACAAATAAACGTTTATGGAATGCACAGAACTTCAACTTATACTAAAACTAGGTAATATATAAAGTTGTTTGTAGGTATATTTAAACCATATATTAATAAATGTTGAGTACAATTATTTCGCTGGAATATGTTTACGAGATTTTTTTGGAATGCTCCGCAACTAATAATACCTCACAACCAGATGAAAACAATGAGATCCATACAAAGATAATAGGCACTTAAACCTCCCCTCAATAAACAAAATTTTCTGTAATAGTAGATGGACCTGTAATAGTGGACGGGTCTGGGAGGTCGGAATTTGAGTAGTGGACGAGGTCCACTATTACAGGAAATACGGTAGGTAAATTCAACAAAACATCTAATTAACAAGTGCGAAATTCGTATTCGTCTAGTAAACTTGCTACAGAAATATATATACGTATATGTGCTTTTCGCACTATTTTTTTTTGATAATCATAAGCGTGAACTATTTGCACTAATCCAGCTCAATAACAACTAGCGATACAATAGCATCAAACTAAATATATTGATTCTTTGCAATGAGTGATTTTCTATAAATCAAATACTATTTCGATCGATAATCTTAACGGAGGTCGTCATTTAGGAGGAATTTGTATGAAGCATAAATTCAGTCGGGTGTATTGCTTTCATCCAATGTCATGAAGGGTTGAGCAGCAATATTTACTGGTCCGTTATTAGCTAGCTGAAGCTCCATGGCACTGAAACAATGAAATTACACAATTTACCAAATGTCAACACGGCACTCTACACAACAGTGTTGCGCATTAAATACGAAACATCAAAATGCATTCGCTTATAATTTATTATAGAATTCTTACCCAGCAAGGAGACCGGTGGATTGCATAAGCTGCATGCAGAAAGGTGACATATTATCCATAAAATCATGCAAGTTTTTGTGCACCAACAGGCTGTAAGGGTTCTCCCCTGTATAGTCACAGCCTGGCACGGAACAACGGAGGGTAACTATAGGAGGAGGCTGCATGTTAATAAATACAACCGGTTTCTTCCGCATCGGCATTGAGACGGTCTTCTTCGATTCACTGAACTTTATTTCTTCTTCTTCGCACGATATCATAGGCACCGTTGGTACCACTGGTGATGGAGTTTTTGTTGTCATCGCACCAATTCGACGCCCCGTTTTGATCTTGGTTGCCCCGGTTTGCTTTTCCCGTGGCTCTTTCTCAATTTGACTGTAAATGAAAGTAACCAGAATAATAATTCAAAATGGTGATAAGGTATCCGTGATCAATCATATATACCTATTGCCTATTGTGCACATATATCTTACATGTTTGACAAAAACAAAAACCAATTTTTTTCCCCATTGATGTAAACATAAAACTATGTCACGGACTTGGAAAACTTACTTGCGTTTCAGTTCAGCAAATTTCGCAGTTGGCTTTCGTACTCTCCGCCCAGGAGTCTGAGATGTGAGTAAGAACAAAGATGATTTATTATCTTCATCTTGTGAACTGGATTTTAATTCTTGTGGACGTAGAAACTGCAAGGAATTTTGAATAGAGCTGGATGAAATAAGGGCCTGAGAGTCTTCTACATGCCCAGGAACAGTCTCATGTTTCACAATCGAGCGAATAATCGGTTGATTCAGATGTTCACCTGTGGCTTCCGCCATCAAGGTTGCTTTGGCAAGCTGTAATCTTTCTCGTCGTTTGTCGTTGGCGAGCCTGCAAATTATTCTCAGTAAATGTAATCCAGAATATAACCTATTTAACTATACGAATAATTTTTGAAACGTTCAATCTGTAAAAACAGGATTTCCAATTCATTTCGAAATTTTGCAAAATACATTTTTTAACACTAATAACACTAAAGCATATACCTAATTTAACTGCACAACTGTAAAGACTCCCAAAACTGTATGTAATTATAATGTTCGGTCCTGATCATTGAAATGCCTCTAGTTATACTGTACTAAATTGATTATATGTCTCTATTAGTATATTATTATTATATTATATTACCTGTATTTTGCCCTTTTTGCCTCCAACTCCAGTTTCAATTCCGGATTCATATCATTCACATTTTTTGACTGTGTCGATGCAGACATAAGAAAATCAGTAGCTTCCTTTTTATTCTTAGACTTCTTAATTCCGGCAGCCTTTGCGTTCGAAACTAATGGTTTTTTCATATCCTTTGCAATGCTAACTTTGCTGTTTGGCGATTGATTCTGCTTTCGTTTTTTACTTTTGGATTTGGACCTGAAATATAATATATAGCAAATACTCGATTAATCTCCATACAAGCTAATAACTTGATTGTCCAAAACATAAAACGTACACACGTAACTAAACCAGACTCACTAACTATTGAAGCCACAATGTTTATTCTCAAAATTATAAATCCTAATTCAAAAAGTTTAGATTTTTGGACACTATTACAAACAGAATAAGGTAACCTAGTAAGAATCCCAGTTGACTCTTATAACTGATAGTGCTAATCGCAAGTACGAACAATGCAATAATAATTTACAATACGTTGAGGTTGAACCTGTTCGACCATGCAGTATGCAGCCTATAGAAATTGGAATTACATATATTATCTTTTCCGCATTGGTGAAATAACTTCGTCCAGGCATTCCTTCGTCGGGTCTATTGAATTCGAACTTGCTCTAATCTAACTCTAAATTTAATTATGTGTATCCATAACATTCATATATGTACCACTTTTTAGTATATTATATATATATATATATGTTTTTATTCATCTAGTTGTTCGTTGGCCACGGCCCCTACAACCCCTTCTTCTTACATAATTTTAAGTAGCCAATAAGGGTGTACGCGGTCTAGATTTGAATATACCTAAACACATTTTTTAAAGCAATGAGTAATCAATTCCATGCAAATTCTAGATGTCATTACAGGAAAATATTGGTATTTGAGACCCAGAAACTATTCCTATTTTTGGCTTGCAAACCCCGCGGTTAATCGAGACACGGTAACTAATTGATCCCCGGGGATTAATCGGAGATTGATGGCATATAAATAGTATCACTCGTTCATTAAACCGTAATTGCTAAAAAGAATACAAAGTAATATATAAATAATTAAAATACAATCAATTACAACATATTATATAAAATATTAATGAGAAGAATGGGGTACTCGTGGTCCCGCGGCTCTGAAGGTGAGCATATGACTAGCTTGGAGAGGGGGGTCTAGCTTCCAATCCATTTGCATGGACTTTTTTACATGGTTACTGACACCAGCAAGAAAGTGCAATATCTTCCATGGTGTGCTTAAGAGTCTATAACCATATAATACCATGTAACCATAAGAGAGGTACGTATGACCGCATAATTAGCAAATTGCAGTATGCATACGCTAAGGCGTGAGCGTGCAAACATGCCATACTACTACTATTACTAATAATAAAATTATATTAAATAGAAGCAAAAACTGTATGCGAAATAATTACTTCGTATCGGCTGCAATTGTCATGGGATATTGTGACGCTGTTTCGGTCGTCAACGCGCTGTAATTATCAATGACGGGCATTTCAGTTCTAGGGGATGAGCAATTAAAGTTTACTGGAATTGGTAGCCTCGGCATTTCATCATCGAACGACTTATCTGACTTTCTGCAACTCTTCACTGGACGGGGAAGTACACATTGATGTTGGTTTGAAAATTCTACCAACTGGTTTTTTATTTCGTTATCTGTTCTCATTCCTGAATCCTTCAAACACCTTTTACGTTCTTTGGCTCGTTGCTGCCACTCCTTTTGTTTTGCATTTCTGATCCTGTAAAATATTAAAGGTAGCCGCATTATTTTATGTATGTACTCATTTTAACGGAAAACTGTATGTAATGCATATAGCTATGATCATTAAAGTTAGCGCTGTGAGTAGCATTACAATACAAATACTCAAATAGGATACAAAATACAAAAAAACAACATGCGTGCCAAAAACATTGGACGTTTCCAAAAATATGCACATGGCAGCAAGTAAGTTTGTCTTAAAGGTATGAATGACTTACTTTCGTTTTATTTCTTTTTCCTCTGGGGTTTCTGGAACACCATGCCGGCGCCCTTTCCTTTTAAATCCCATATCAATGACGGCCACGCAATTTACTGGGGATGAAGACTTTGGGGCTGAAAATTGAATTGAAATAGTTGAAGTTAAAAAATAATCTCCGCGTAGTCTAATTACTCTGACGCTGGACTGGAACAACGTTCCGCAGACGGCGTGTTACGGCAAATACTATTACGTGTATCTCTACTTTACGTCTGTTGAACCGTTGATAGACGCTAAGATAAAACAAACTATGCCGTACCATATATTCGTGGTTCAAGTTTCGACAATACAGGAACTGACAAAATTAAGTTTTGAAAGTAACAGAATGTCATGACAGAATTATAAGCCTTTTAAAATTCATTCCATTAGTACCTACGTTGCACTAACTACTTACTTAATTCTATACACATTACGAACTCACTTAATTCAGCAAGTTTTCCTGTAAACTTGCTTCGTTAGTTAGACACTATTAAAACAATTAGGAAAAACGAAAATAGTTTTCAAAGTCTTATTACTTACTTAAATCTTGCGCTTGATTCACCTCTTCCATTTTTACAGCACACTGTACACTTAAATGGGAGTCATCAATGGGAGGCTTACGAGCTTCATTACACACATTTTCAATCTTCAGTTCTGTGAATAAGTGTGACGCATTATCCTTGTTTTCTTGCTCTCTTACAAGCCTACGTTTCTCACGTCTTAGAGCATTTGTACGTCTGAAAATCATTCAATAAACGCATTTTGTTAAGATTAAAAAAATCTTATTGTTGTTAGAGCGAAGCTCAGAACACGAAAAGCTGTCGCTGCTATCGGAACTGAGGCGGAAGAAATAAATTACATAATCTTAGTAAATTATTTATAAGTGTTGTAAGTTCAAAAAGATATATCAGTCAGTAAGTCATGTGCTTCTACCTGCTCTTTAGTGACAGTGGAAACAGCTTAATTTTTTATTACTTTTGTAGTAGTGTATCGTCGGTGAAGGATCAATTCGTTTTCCTTCCATTCTTCGCTAGAGGCAATTCGTGTCCTTCCAATTTTCTCTAAAGGAAAATGGTTTCCTTCTTTAGCAATATCGATGGATACGAATCGTTTTGGGGTTTAGAGAAAGTTGGAAGGACACGAATCTAGCAAAGAATGGACGGAAACTGATTTGATCCTTCACCGACGGTATATCGTTTATAGTTAACATCGGCTGTATTGTATATATGTAATCATTTGATTAAAAGTTACAAAATATTTAAAAAAACCTAAGTACGAATGAGCCCCATGGTGTAACATTACACTTAAATTGAAGATATTCGCTAGTTTTGAAAAGTATTAAAAGTTTACGTTTTGTATTGATTTCAAAGCAAGTATAAAAAGTATAAATAAAGAAGGCTTAACTTACTCCTTTCTTGCAGCTTCCAGTGGGGAGTACAAACGCGGCTTAACTTGCGCTACAGGAATAAGGCTCGTACTTCCTGAATCCTTTTGCAGCATCCGCTGTTCTTTTTCAAGCCTACGTTTCTCTCGCCTTTGAGCATTTGCACGTCTGAAAATCATTCAACAAACACATTTTGTTAAGTTTAAAAATTTTTTGTTGTTGTAGAGCGAAGCTCAGAACACGAAAAGCTGTCTCTGCTATCGTTACTGAGACGGAAGAAATAAATTACATAATCTTAGTGAATTATATATAAATGTTGTAAGTTCAAAGGTATATCTATAGATCAGTAAGTCATGTGCTTCTACCTGTTCTTTAGTGACAATTTTTTATTACTTTTGTGATAGTATATTGTCGGTGAAGGATCAAATCGGTTTCTTTCCATTCTTCGCTAGAGGCAATTCTCGTCCTTCCCATTTTCTCTAAACGAAAAACGGTTTCCTTCCTTAGCTTAGCAATATCGATGGATGGGAACCGTTTTGGATTTTAGAGAAAGTTGGAAGGACACGAATTTGATTCTAGCAAAGAATGGACGGAAACTGATTTGATCCTTCACCGACGGTATATCGTTTATATTTAAAATCGGCTGTATTATATATATGTATATAACCATTTGATTAAAAGTTACCAAATATTTTAAAAAACCGACGAATGAGTCCTATGGTGTAACATTACACTAAAATTGAAGATACTGACAAATTCACTTAAAAGGGATTCTGTTAAAAGGGAAAACCGCTATAAGGGAAAAATTTGAAATATTTGGTTGGCCAGCCTATGTTTCAATGTTAAAATTATCCGGTTATAATGGAACCGCTAAAAGGGATTATCTGGTTAGAAGGGACAGAATTTTTACGATTTTGGAATTAAAGATCTCTTAAAAGGGATTTTTGAAAAACAAAATGATAAATACAAAAATAAGACAGAGCCGGACAAGTGGAGCACTACAGTTCTTGGCAACTAAACTGATGCTACCTTATCTGAACATTTACATAGTCTTAAATTTAAGTACGTCGCTGTATTTATAGATTATAAAGCTTTCTTAGCTGTTAGCTGTTCTTCTGATTCTGAATTTAGCCTGCACTGCTTCGCTTAGCTCAACCGAGTTCGCTAGTCAACATGTTGAAGCGGAAAAGAATCCCGTTAAGTACGGACCAAAAATGTGAAATCGGGCAAAAGTTAAAAACCCACAAACAAATTGAAATAATAAAAGAGACGGGTTTTAAGGCAACACAATTTTCTTTACTTATGTATGGTTAAAAATCAAAATAAATCCAAACAAACTGCAAAATTAACTGACGTTTTTGAACATTCTAGTTAACTGTCCGCGGACAACATTGTAAATATCTGACTCGTTTGAGAGAAGAATAAAATCTTCAATTTTTAATGATAACTAAAGTTCGCTTAAAAGGGAAATCCCTTAAACGGCTAAAAGGGAATTCGGTTATAAGGGACAGATGCGGTCGGTCCCGCGAAGTCCCTTTTAAGTGAATTTTTCAGTACTCCCAAGTTTTGAAAAATGTTAAAAGTATTAATTTCAAAGCAAGTATAAAAAGTATAAATAAAGAAGGCCTAACTTACTCCCTTCTTGCAGCTTCCAGTGGGGAGTACAGACGCTGCTTAACTTGCGCTACAGGAATAAGGCTCGTACTTCCTGAATCCTTTTGCAGCATCCGCTGTTCCTTTTCAAGCCTACGTTTCTCTCGTCTTTGAGTATTTGCACGTCTAAAAATAATTCAACAAATAAATTGGTTTAAGACTTTAAATAAAAAAACTAACTCTGGTAGAGGGAAGTTCAAACATGAAAGGACTAGAAAATTGTCTTTGCTTTGCTTTGGTCTGAAACGACAGAATAAATTTGAGAAAATCGTAACTATTTTATATTTAACACCAGCAATACTGTATTGAATTTGTTTATTGCAAATATTTATAAAAAATACGCGAATAATTCCCACAGCTTAACATTAGCTTTTTCCTAGTTTTGAAAAATAGCAAAAAAGTAGGTTTTGTATACTTTTTTTCAAAGCATAAATGTATAAAGTATAAATAAAGAAGACTTACTCCCGTTTTGCAGCTTCCCTTTGGGGGTCGAACCGCTGTTTAATTTGCGCTGCAGGCAAAAGGCTCGCACTTCCAAAATCATTTTGATATTCCCTTACAAGCCTAGTTTTCTCTCGTCGTCGAGCATTTTCACGTCTAAAAGTCATTCAAAAATACAATTACTTCAGAAAGATTAAAAAACATTTTATTGTTGCAGAGCAAAGGTCAAAACATGAAGAAATCTGTGTCTGCCTTCGTTGCTGACACGGAAGAAATAAACAGAACAGATTTTAGTAAACTCTGTCTGAGGTATAAGTAGGGTTGTAGGATATTTTCCCCCCGGACATTTTCCCCCGCGGACATTATCCCCCGGACAATTTCCCCCCAAGCAGGAA
>JAQFZE010002103.1:0-15455 GCA_034695245.1 Dicyrtomina saundersi | reverse complement strand
CCTACCTACGTAGCCTAGGTTTCACGTTATTAGCTTCATGATGAATGAAGTGCTTGGCCCCTCATGGTTTTTCATTCCACGCTTAAATGAGAGCGATATGGCTTTCAGTCGGATATGAATTACACAAAACAGATTATAGGTTATTATATCATACACATTTTTGTGGTTGAAAGTCGTACACTCTGATCTAGATTCTAGATCTGTAGGGCTTGGCGGTATTGTCTGCATACAACTTTTCCGATACAACTTATCTGGCACGTACAAATTATGATCCACCCTATTCCAATTTAACTTATTCCGGTTCAAATTGTGACCTTTTTTAAGTTTTAAATTGTTTGGAACCGAAAATTAAAATTACTAATACAAAGCTGCGATGGAACATTCATGCCTGTTTTGTAAACTATGGTGTTGACGATACAATTACAATGCAAAAGCTTCCATTAACGACAGACTGCAAACTTGAACTCTGGTTCATCCTGTCATGCAATACAAGGTACAAATTAAGCATTATGTAAATACTTTAGCAGAGTTACAATGGTATTTGCATATTATGCATTCTGATATTGCATTCTGATACTGCCTTCACTTTGGTACGTAAAGGCAAGTTAAAGTTAATGAGGAATATAAGGAAGTTATAAAGTAAAGATAGCGTTGACAGTCATAAATGAGCTTCATAAGTTGAAAAAGCCATAAGTGAAATACAAGTTGAATCGTTAAATCGGAATAATTTGAATCGGCCATAAGTTGTATCGGTCATAAGTTGTATCAGAATAAATCAAATCGGAATAGGGTGAATTGACCATATAAGTTGTATGTGCCAGTTTGTAAGTGATGAGTTGTATCGGAAAAGTTGAAACAAGATAGATCGTACGAGAAAGGAAAATAAAATTCAAACTTAATGAAACTGTAAATCCATAGGTACATACCGTCAATCTCGGATTAATCCCCGATGCTCAATTATGCATATAGTTAAGGGGTCTTGATTAGCCACCAGGGCGAGAGGTGAATATTTGCAGTAACTGCATGAGGTTTGCGTGCCAAATGATCACCGGGTCTCGACTAGTTACCAGGTGTCTCGGACCATTAATTTAATAGCTTCCGGGGGGATTAATCGGATATGCACAGTACCCACCTACGTAAGTATCACCTACCTGTGGGAAGACCATCTGCATGATATTTCTTGATGCTTTTCTTGGAATTGGAGACGCATTGAATGATCTTCAAGTATGTAAATGTACCATGTGCCTTCCCTTAACTCCAACTTTCCTGAATTTTACTTTTCAATTTCCATTATTTTATTATACTCTCTAATTAACTTGCGGTGCTATTGCTCCAATACGATGGAATTCTAGTTGCTTAGAGCATAGCGCCGCAGTTGGCTGACTCCTAGAACGCTACCTGCATTCGGTTATTATGCTATTTTAATTAATTTCTGAGACCTACACACCGCAACTGAAGGAGCAAAATGACAAATGGGCAAACTACAGTGTTAATAAATAGGAGTATGGTCTCTTTAGCAATAACATATAGCCTTTTTGATTTGTGAAAAACTAAAAAATACAAAAAACATACGATGTGCATACGATTCGTTCAGTTAAAACTGAGGAAATCTACAGTATCTATTAACTGGATAACTGAAAATTTGGGTAAAACTGTAAACATGAGATTTCAAATAGAAAAGCTGTAGCAACAAAGACAGTAATAGTGATATACAAACAAGAAATATTGTATTATTTTAGCCCTGGGTTTTTCTTCAAGCTAAATGTTTCTTCATTGGTACCTAATACATATGAAAAGTACATACAAGGACGTAACACGTTGAGAAAAAAGAAAAGCTAACAAGTAAAAATATGGCGACTGCATAGAAGAATCTTCCTACACGTAAGTACCGAGTAACCTACCTATGTATGTACGAGTACCATGAAATTACCAAAATACAAACTTTAGCCATTTGAAAATTATATACAGGCAAGGATCCGCATCCCGGGATGGGCAATATAGTACAGTTATTGTATTTTTTTAACAAAGGCTAACATATTTGTAGCATTTTATCCAAGATGGCCGACGTACATACCTACCTAATTATATTTGCTCGCCCAAGAAAATATTCCCCGATTCCAGATCCGCTCCTGGTTATATAGACAAGCTTGAGACTATCGAAGAACTACTAAAAGTGAGAGTGCCGCTACATTACAATAAGTAGGACCTTATAGTTTTGTATAGGCATTGTGAGATCCCTACAAAACTGAGTGAGCTAAGCCCAAAGGAGGGTACACAGTGGAGATATGAAGTTACTGTCAGTTGTGAGTGGTAATTCTAAGTACCATACTGGCTTTAATTAATAAAATATTCATCAAAGAATTGTTACGTATATGTACATGTTGAACGTGGATGATGGGGCTATATACGTTGAGTTAGAATGAAAGACAAAGTGGCTGAAATTACTTTCTCTTGGTAGGTTTTCTTCTTTTCCTTCTCGTATGTATACGAAGGTAGTACAAAAGTACGGCTCCAACTGCTACTGTCTGTGGACTTACCACGAAAACTTCAATAAGAATATATGATATAATAATATATAAGCTTTGTCGTAGATTATACAGTAGACATCCAGTCAGATGGTTTCTTTCTCCGCAGACTATAATTACAAGAGGAAAATTGAATTTCCATTCCTTATATTCATCAGCCTGAGTCAAAGTCACTCCCAAGTTTTTACATTATTTACTCTGTCAATTCTTTTGAGAGAGAGACAATTTCACGAAGAAACCTCATTAACAAACGGTATGATAGCAATTAATTTCCACGTCCACCTGACGGAACAAAATATTTTAATGTCAATGTGTCTAATTTTTCATTTTTACAAGACATGTTATGTAGTATTTGTAAAAGGAGAATATTGGATTTGGATTTGGATTTGTACGGTTGTGGGTCTTCACTGTACTGTCTGCAGCAGCGTTTTTTTAAATTAAACGAGTGAATTTTATTAACTATTTAACAGTTCCAAGTTTCAGAAACCATTAAAGAAGTGCGTACAATTTAGTTTTACTACGCTGACACAGTCATAGAGTCACAGTATACGTAGTAATTTTGGCTTTAATTCCAATATTCTTTTTTTTCTCAATAGTAATAATAAATTTGTATTTCTCTTTTTCGACGCAATAACTTAAATATAATTATCTACTAATTTAATACGCTACGCTGTAAAGCACTGTTCCTGAAACGTATTGTCGTTTGAACTCATTACTCCTGTTTTATATATATTTAAAAAAATTTAATGTATAAATTACCAAATTTTAGGAGGTAGTGCCATTGTTGCCCTATAAATGAAATAGTGCAGAAAAATAATCTAAAATAATTAATAATAAAGATAATTAATTTGCCGCTGTGTTTCCCTGACATATTTTTTCTTCACAATTAATAGCTATGAAATGTTTTGCAGAAAAAATATATAATTTATAGTATTTTGTAAAGTTTGTTTTACTAAAAATAACAGTGAGTAAATGCTTCTGTCGGGCTCTGTACAATATATTGTGTGTGAAAAAATACACTAAAATTACTTCAGTTAATCTCAATCCGGTGCAGGATTTGGTAAACTTATAAATAATGTTGAAAAAGCAATGACATGGACATGGAAAGTGCAGAAGGTAAAATATGATCGCTTTTAATTCCCACACGAACGTACAGAGGAGTATACATGTGTCTTCTGACACGCAGTACACTTTCTACTGTCTACAATTCTACAATGCAAATCATATATGGTAGGGTTACTTGTGAAAGTTAAAAAAAACATTGGCCTTCTCACATCCACACACATGCTGAGAGTAAATCTGTAGTCTAAGTGCATGAAATGTGCAGCGAGAAAAGAAAGAAAAGTAAGCGTGCATCAGACATGTAATTAATTACCCCCCGGGAATATCACGTCTACTCGTCTCTCACAACAAATATATCATGCAGGCTAACATCTCTATAACATAATATAATTTTTGATAACAACAACAACAACAACAAAAACAACTACATATATCCCGTGCATTATGTACACGGAACCTCTAAGTTCTTCGGTTATTTCCCAAAACACAAAGGGAAACCCCCCTGACTCTCAAAATCCCAATAAAACAGATTCACTTGTATATATTATGCACATCACGTGTATCGGTGGATTTCTGGATTTTATGTCTTTTATGGAAGAATTTATCAGGAGATAAAGAAGAAGAAGAAAAAATGAATAAAGCTTACTTTCCCGTAATCTCAAAAACAGCTGAAAATGGAAGCACGGTTGTCCCTAGGAGTAAGTCTGCCACCGCCAGATTGACGATGAGGTAATGTGTGGAGCTCCGAAGATTTGGACTGAGTGCCACGGCCATGAGGACGAGAACATTGCCACAAATAGTGAGAAGTATGATCATTCCTAATGCCAATGATTTCAAGAGCATGAAACTTAAATGAACTGGATCCGTGTTGCAATCAAGGAAATGAAAGGAGTCCTCTGGGGTGCAATTTGAAGTCAGCCAAGTCACGTTCGTTACATCCTATTTAGAAGCAACAGAGAAAGTCATTAGAAATTATTGTTCACTTTATTTCATAGTTTTATTGCTTTGCTCATTATTATTACGTGTTATACATGAAACAAAATTAATTCATTATGTACTTAAAGTTAATTAATAATTGTATAAAATAACATTAAGGAATAAATTCAGAAATTTAAATTAAATTATTAAACACACTTTTCTATGCAGTTCTATGCAGAGAATGCATAATTATCCCAAATTTGTGCTGTAAATGAAAGAGGTTCGAAGAAAGGGTTTACTATGCATATACCAGTACTAGTTGTATATATACAGTAGTAGATATAGTGGAAGACTGGAATAATGTGAATGTACGATAAATTCTCACTATATACTTCACTACATTTGTGTTAAATTAGGGATTTATGAGTATGTAAGGAGTAACCACAGGTAATTATATCACAACTCTATATTACCCGTTGTACACCTCATTAAAGATCGTGGGGCTGTACTATAGGCGAAACTATATATATGGCATTTCCTTGATGTAACTCGCGTATCAGTAGGTAATTCTCCTATTTTCTATTACAATACAGCTCAGACTATATACCTAAGTGCAATCCTCTCCGTTATACACGAGTGGTTTCACTTCTTTGAAGGATTCTGCTACACAATAGGTAACATCTACTCTATGAGCTCTTCCGCTCTCCCGGTATGGTGTGGTCTGTCCCATTCCCTGATGAAGTATGAAGTATAATAAAATGCAAGACTTAAGTAACATTCTTAAAGCGTGCATTCGAGCTGGTTAAATTTCGAGAAAAGGAGTTTGCAATTTGGGAGTAGAAAGGCCCATTAAGATCCATTATAATATTTTATCATCCTTTGGAGTTTGGAGCGACAGTAAAGCAGAAATGGTACGAGTTTAAAAAACGCATCTGTGAAACTCGTGGTCGTTCTATATACATATCATCTATCATATCAAATTATGTACCGTATTTCCTGTAAAATTGTAGGCAGGCCTGGAATTGGGGACTGGATTGGGAGTTTGGAAACTGAATAGTAGGCGGGGTTCAGTATTACATACAAACATCTTTGACTATGGATATTATTTTGCATGTGATATGATCGCCTGGGGTAAAATTTGAAAAAACTAAACCCCTACTTTATTGTTACATGCAGGGACCTACGCTAGCTACCGACCGCATGTACTGTAGTAATGAGCGGGTCTGTGATACTACATGGGCCTATAATAACATGGGTCTGAGAGGTCTACTATTACAAGACATACGGTACTTTCTCTGGATGTATTTTCTCTGAATTCACAAGGACAAGGACCCTTCAGTTTTCGGTCCGGTTTTTTAACGTCTAATACAATTCAATCCCATGTCCACCCCATTTATTATTTGTATTATATGTTACATGCAACCCTGTAGCAATAGCACATTACTGCCTCCATTTGTGATGTGGGCTTCTCCAACCCGTGGCAAGGGAGGGGACTTTCTTCAATTGTTTATTTTCCCCAAGTCAGAGCAAACAATGCTCCGAATTAGTGGGGCAACAATCATATAAGTGAGCTCTTCAAAATCTAGTATTGAATGGACTACTACGAAAGAATGGGAAGATGAGCTGAATACACAGTAATGGGATTTTAATTGAAGAAAATGGCGTGTAATAGTATAAGACGCAAGATTTATCTACACTTTGCCATAGGCGTAGTTCTTTTGACACGCGATCTGAACTGCCAGTAATCTTCTTAAAACACGATTTTACTCGTTTTACAAAATATTTTGACTCGAGAAAAACCAACAAAAAACTCAACAAGACTAAAGATAAGAAGAACCTGAACCGGAGAATACACCGTCCTGTCCTATATTTCAAATCTGGGTTACGGAAGTACAAGTTCAACGTAGGAGTACGTTTTTAATTAAATTTTTATAAATTTATTTTTACCAAGAAATAGATTACACTCACAAAACCCTGTATTATCTATATCTTATTTGCCTGTAGGATGTATGTAATAACCGTATAATATTTGCAGCTTTATACTCGAAAATACGAATCTTAAATTGGATTTCATTCTAAAAGTATATACCTACCACATATATATTTGCTACTTCAACAGAATGAGATTTGAAAACAAACTGTTTCTTGTATTGTCAAGAATTTTCCACGTTTGCATAAAACACAAGGACATCTCCAGCCATAAATTAAAGGAATTTTGTGACATACATAAAGGTAAAGGTAAACCAACCAAATTGAATATAATAAGGTAAAAAAAGGTTTCTCTGGGGATGTGTTCTCATGCCAAACTCGTACTGGAGGCTGTCAAATCAACATAACAATTTTCTTATTCTCCTACATAAAGAACTAAAAAGATATATTAAGAATTCCTCCAGCCCGTGTCATATGCTGATCGTATTCACCTTCATCATGCTCGTGTTGTTTGTGTTTACATTTGAGAAAAACTGATGCTATTTTCGGAAAAAAAAGGAAGGTAAAACATTCATTTAATTAAATGAAAATTCACATGGTTGACCTTGCGAAACTTTCTCTCCAAGTATAGGAAAATACCTTAGAAGATTTTAAAAGGACTCTATTGTATATATAATGACGTCTCAACAGTATTTACTGCACGTATTTATTTCCTTAAAACTCTACTTTTTTTTTAAATCCGAGATTCAGCATCAGCACGCTAACCCGTTTTTTGTGTGTTGTGTACGTAATTCATTGCTTTGGTTTGTAAGACTCTTAAAGATGCATGCTTGGCTCAATTCAATCTATGTGAAAGTACCTTCAGTATCTATACTTATATGTTCCTTAAATGACATTGGTTTTCAAAATCAAAACTACCTACTTTGCTAGCAAGCTTAAGTCCCGACATATATGGTATTACTATACATAAAATTTGCTTACATTTTACTTATTGTCTATGTATGTGTCATGCAAAATTCAATAATAAAGCTATAGAATACATATACATACCATCCTATTGATTATTCCATTGAGGTTGCATTCTTTCTACTACGAAATTACATTGCATTACTATACAATACTTACAGCCTGAATTGATTTTCTATTGAACCTATATGCACCTCCTCCATAGTAGGTTTGTACAAAGATTTAAGAGACCAAAGTATACAGAAACAGGTATGTAATATCTTTGTTGGATTTATAAGAAATCCATTCACATAGAAATTTTCTTAATCCAATTTCTTACGATTTCTATTGCGTTCTTATCGCTAGGTGGGTACTTTTTCTTTCCCAATGTCCTCCGTTATAGTTTTCTCCAGAACAGCACTGGAAAGATTTGAATTGAGCTAAACGTATTGATCTCCTTAAAATAACTCCAAACTGCTCCATTGCACTGAGGATTTTATGCCGCTGGGAATTTATGTAAATTTGATGGAATTACTAATAGCAAGTAAGTACCTAGGTAACTTTCGAGAGTAGTTCAACACTCAATTTCACGGCACAGTGTAAAAAAAAGTATTTTTTTAAATACGTTAAGTATAACTACGCATTTCTTCCAAAAATGAAAACTTTTGTTCATTTTGAAATTAAAAAACTTTTATACTGCGCTTTATCAAATAGTAGACCCTGCTTTGTGCCTATATCTATAGTAGCCCTATATCTCCGCTTCCTAATAGAGACCCGCCCACTATAAGAGAAAAATTCAGTATGGAGGTATAGTTATGTAATACACAAATATCGTCTGTGAAGAACCAAAATGACTCATATCCATTTTAAGTCAGAATTAAAATGTGCTGTTTCAACAAAATGCGAGTTCTTAAAAATATTAGAATGTTTTATGTTCATGCTTTTTGGCAAATGAAAAATGCTCTATTTACATGTTCTTAAAAAGTGCAAAATATTCTATTTGCGTGTTTTTAAAAAGTACTAAATATTCCATTTACTTGTTTTGGGAGAGTACAAAATGTTCTATTTACATGCTTTCAGGATCATGATAATTTTTTTTTAGATGGCCTATTTTAATTTTAGTTAAAAATGGATATGGATCATTTTGATTCTTCACAGACGATATACTATACATCCATAGGGTAACATTTATTTTACAAGAAAAGTAATGTACACATTAGGCAGGTCTTAAAATTTGCACTTTTGGGAATGACATGTAATGAAGATTGTTGTCGTTGTCAATGTCAGCCTGCTGGTGTGTTAGTAATATTTAAATTGGCTTTAAGAAAATGTTTCAGAGTAGTCAAATAGGTATTGAGCAACCGGCTTGCTCCTTTTACTTGCTTGGATTATCTATTTTAATTTTAAATTTGTAACTTTGCAAAGAACTCCCACTCATCCTGTGCATACAGTCGCATATTTGCTGGGAAAGAATTCAGAAGGTGCAGAAACCAAATATGTAAGTATTTTGTGCTCGTGCAGGCAGAATAAATATAGACATAGTAGGAGAAGTGATCCCGGGGTCGGGACCGTCACCGTCATACCTCTGCACACGTGTACTATTGAAGTCCTCGACGGAAGGGGATGTATGACTGAGTTTGCATGGATGTAACTACCGACCTACCTTATCTATTCAAAATGAACTCAATTTTGTATAGGATGAGCGTAAGCCGTTTTCCTTACTTTTCTTCTATGATCACTAGTTGGGAGTGGGAGACTAAGATATTGCCTTGTGTATATAGAAATATAAAGAGATGTTGGAAATTCCTTGAATTTGATAATTTCATTTTCATTGGTTAATCTTATTAGAGCATACATAAATAATAGCGATGCTTTTAGCTAATTCATTACTTCCCTTGTTTTTAATTTATAAATTCTCAGTATTTTCCTCTTGTACCTAGTTAGTTTTCATGTCAGAATATTTGAGTGAGGCAAGCATTACACCACGTGAACTAGGACTAGACGAGGAGTAAATGAGCATATGCCGCTACGATTATAATTGATTTTTCGGTGTGTTTTGCTTAATCGATCATGTACAGGATGTCGACTAGCAGGTGCAAACACTAGACAATAATAGGTCGGGTTCATCATTCGGCTTACAAATATTCCGCAATGGCTTTTAACTGTCAATCTACTTACATCGAATATGCGCTTATTAATTTGTCTCAAAACAGTACGCATTACGTACTATGGTATGTATCTGAACATAATATGTATTGTCATGTTATTTTGTGTCTTTGCATATTTTTCCTGGAAATCTTTAAGAATGTCAAAAGCAGAATTTGAAATGAATGCGTAACATGCTTCTCTTAGTTGGTGGATGAGGACGAGGACTGTGTGCTAGATTTCGTCTATTCTATAGCATGCCATTCTTCCAGCAAGTTATGTATTATGCACAGGACATAGCATTGCGGTTCGCTGTGCTGTCAGTCTATCTCCCTTTTGTCTTTTGTAAATGCCTATGCACTGCATGATTCAGAATGAACAGCGGGGAAAGTACAATGACAATGCCATAGGTATAGGTAGATACTTCTACTTCTGCATGCTCAGCTTTTTAAAGAATAATTTTATGTACCTTCACAGTAGACCAAATATTTTGTAAGATTCTGACTACCTAGTTTTAAATACCAAAATTTGCATACCTTTTATTGTATAAAGGGAATTCTTATAAAAGATGAGCAGGACCCGTGGTGTCATTTTGTCACTTATCTATTTCCCATATTTCCTTGCTTGTGATACACAATAAACATTCCAAGAATTCTCTTGAGTTGAGTGTACTACATATATCGCTTAGTTAATTTGATACTAAAAACCAATAATTAGAACGATTAAAAGTAATTTACCCTACATACTAAGAAATCTGTATTTAATTTTCCTAATCCTTTGGAAGTGCTCCTCATGTAGCCATTTCAATTTCCTGCAATGATCTGTCATTGCATTTTAGAGGGCAAAAATCCATTCTTTTCTAATGTATTATAAACACTAACACTCAGCATCCCAATGTTGATATAGACAATTGTAGTGCGCCTCACTAACCCTCGTGTATACATAGGTATGTATAGGAAATGGAATAAACTGACTAGTGAGTAAAAATATTTAAAAAACATTACTCCAATCCAGAAACTACACATAAGTAAAACATGTACTCTAAAAGTGGGAAAGTGACATAGTTTATGTGGGGGAACGTGAAAGTAATTTCATTTCCCTTGAAGTTTTGTTGAAGTTGAACACAGATTTTGAATTTCAAGGACAAGGACAAGGAGAAGCCCAGGTGCTCGTCTTGAATTGAAACCCCAAATAAGAAAATGGGAAATCTTTTGAATGTTGCTGATTCGTATGTATGTATATGAAAGTATAAGTTATGTTGAGCTTGGAATTCTAAAGAACAGTATTGAGAACAATTCACATTACATAGTTCCTGGAGTTCGAGTTGAACTTCTTACCTAGACATAGACTAGGTGAAGTTTAATTCTTCGTAAATTGGTTCAGGGTTTAAGGTTTTTTTTATGTATGTGCACATAGCACTGCAAAACTGGGTGAGATGTTCTTGTACTGTATTGTATAATTTTATGGCCATGTAGTAGAGATATTTGAAAAGTGTTTTGAAAAGTTTGAAGAGTCCTTAAAAAACTACTTGATACTCTGACAACTGACAAGACGAGAGAGAGATGCGTAAGACGCGAGACACACGGACGGAAAGCGTATAATTATAGACCTGAACTTGAGACTAGAACTCAAACTTGGAAATTTTCAAAAAGGCTCAAAAGAAAATTTTATTTCTTCAAATTGGTCTTCTACATATATTTACAATGGAAACATTACTGTACAAAATGAGAGTATTAAATTACAATTATTTCTGCAATATGCCCTATAGAAATCATATGACGTGCGTTCAAACACGGAAACCGTAATGCGTTTAGGACGAAAAGGGATCGGAGTGGCTTGTAACATATCTATGAATTTATGAAAACGCAAATTCCTCTCGTATCTGTACATATTAGTAGACTAATATTTATTTTACAATAAAAAAAGTCAATTATTCAAAGGTTTAGCTTTTGCATTTGTAAACTTTACATGGAATGCTAAAGCGGAACTGGTTCCCCTCAAGCCGAATCAGTCTATTGTTCGACTACTACTATAGCAAAAGAGGAAAAATAATCAAATGAAATAAATTCTTGAGGGCAAAATAAGTATTTATTTAAAAATATTCCTGTGTAGAGCGTATACGCATTGCATTTTGTTACCTATTGTACCATATTTATACGTTATATTTTGTTATTACAAAAAGCCAGTTATACTATAAGGCCCCTTGTAACAAAAACTGTTAAAAGAGACTTTAAAACATTTGGTTGGCCAGCTATGACTTTATAAATGGCCTAAAATTGTTTAAAAAATTGCAAGAAATCCGTCCCATGCAACCGGTTTTCTCTTATATCGATTCTTATATATATATATCCGGAAAATTCTAACGCTGTATTAAGCATAGCTGACCAACCACAAATTTTTAATTTGTCCCTTGTAGCAGTTTTACATCAGACTCTCCCTTGTAGCTAAAGACTGTATGTGACTGGTCTTACAGTAGATCTGAATATTTTTCTTGCTTTCAATGACACTGAAATTGACAATGAGAGAAAAGGGAAGCCGCTTCGGGCATAGCGAAGTAACTAATTCATTACAATTTAATTATTTTATATATTGCAAGTGCTGATAATAATGCTTATGAAATTTTTAATTGCCCATTTCCTTCATTTTGACAAGAAATATACCATGCATTAGCTTTGCAAAATTAAAAAGTATAAATTAAAAAGCAGAGCTTGTCTCTAAAATTGTAAGTTTAGCAGCTTGCTACTAGTACAGCATACTACCATGCGGCTATACCCTTGCGTGTGTAGACTACAATGGAAACATATTTGAAGAGAAAGCTCCAAAGATTTATACATTTTTGTAAGTAGCTTGATGGAATACAATGGCAACAATAAATTACATAATACTTTCAGAGCAGAAAAAAAATCAAATTATAGCATTATGTAAAGTAGCATACAATTTTAGATGGTTACTAAATTAAATAGTAATTCTCTCTTTTTATTTTATACTACCTCTATGTAACTTTTGGCAAATGCACATTTTGACTTCAGTTTGTAAGAGAGAACAATTATGGAAATTAAATGATTATTTTTACAATTATTTTTGCATGTAATTTCTGTATTTTCTAAGCGCACAGTTCTTTGAATGATCTGTATTTAATAAATTATTATATTGATCTAGGAAGCAAGTTGTCCGTAAGTAATATGTTCGGCATAGCCTCAACATGTTCTATGCAGTCCTCTGCTCTCCGACATAAAGCTAAAAATATACGCTGGTTCTCTGTGACTAATATTTTGGGTGACACTTGGGACATGGGTATCTGGACGTGGAGAAAGGGAAGAAATGACAGGACAAGGACATAACGTATTTTCTCATCTGTACATGCCAAGTTTCTCAAGCTCCGACTTGAACCTACCAGAGAAAATGCATAAGGAAAAAAACCAAGTTTTTTTTGTCACACTGCACAGAGATAAAACGAAAAGTAAAAGCACTTACAGAAAAGTCAAGTTTGAACAAGAAGTTCTTGTCAGGACAATAGAAAGAGAGATATAGTTTAATACCCTAGTGCATTATTTATCCACCCAGTTCCAGTTTCCAGTTTATCCTGATATGTATATGGGACGTGCTGCATATATGCGGATATGTGGCTACATAAATCTATCAGGCGTATGTGTAAAATAATTTGCTCTCTGAAAATTTTTCAAATTGAAATTGAATCAAAGTTCGGGAAAACAGGAAAAAAAAAATTGGTTAGCCTGGGCTGGCCAATATATACATGATGGAGTTATATCATATATATGGGACATTTATCTTTGGGCTAGGGATACTGATATTCCTCACAATTCGGTAAAATGGCAGAGAAAGCATTCAGAGAGAGAGAGAGAGAGATATAGAGAGGAAGCAGCGGAGTGACGTGAGGAGACAGTTGGGTCACGTTGAATGTTGCTGATAAGACAGTGTTTTCTGTTTTCTCTGGGCTACGGGCTCAAGAGGAACTCGGAAAGTGAAGCGATAGGAAGGACATGAGGGGAAGGGTGTGTGTGAGAACATTACGATTCCGAGAATGGACTCTTGTTTCTTATTGGGTTTATTTCCGCAGAGCCTCAACTTACATCCCCATTGTTCGTGGACGATGCTTCATAGAGCATTGATTTTATGTGGGTGTTTCTCTGTTGTCTGTTTGAAATGAAAACGATGAACTAGACAATTCGTGAGAATGTAAACGAAAAGCGTATTGCCTCACACTCACACTTGGTCTCTAAAATAGGGCGGCTATGTATTTTCTTGGAGAGTTGGAGTAAGAAAGCGTAAGCTATTGTTGGAAGATTTCATCCGCATAGTGTTTGTAATAGTTACACCATGGAGCTTCGGTGGGAGTTCGAAAGAGTCCTCTGGGACTCTGTCCGTGTCAATCACTAAGCAAACTTTCCTCACTACAGCCGCACGAGTCGTACGTACGGCCGGCCGTACATACTTAAGGTTAAGGCGATGAGCTCAGGTTTACTCAGTCATTCAGTCATCCAGTCCTGAATCCGCAGACATTTCCATTTTCCATACTCTAGTCACTACACTACAATTCATCCAATCATTCAATTTAATGCTTTTCTTTCACGTTACTTTTCACTACTCCTCCATCTCCATCTCCACCCTATCTTAACTCATCAAGCGAAACGAGACGAGGGCCTTGGGCCAAAGTCGGGCCAAATAGGGCCTATAGTAACACTGCACTGCTGCTGGTGCTGGTGCTGGTAGACACTAGACTGTGGCTGTGTAGACTGTGTGAGCACTCACAAAAGCAGCTTATACACTTTTACTCAAGGCCGAATCTTAAAATAAAATTGGCTTGTTTTGTTACTGGTATTAAGTATCAGGTCTCTCGGTCGCTCCGCGTATTATCTGTACTTTTCACAAGGGATAAGTCTATAGGATAAGATCTTGTTTCACCATAGAGTCGCAGTCGAAACTGTATTTGCAGAAAGGAACGTTGGCATTTCAGCACACAGTCATACATTAATGTCTATCTAAATTCAACGCATTCAACCAACGCAATCCGCACTTTTTCCCTACATAAAATAAATTCTGTACATGTACTGCTAAACTGCACTCTGCATACAAGGGAGGTGCAAGACTGTACTGGAGGCGTAGATACTTACCGCTTTCTTTTAAAAATTAGTTGTTAGGTTGGTTGCTTGTTAAGAAGTTTGCACGCAGCACCAAAAACCGAAGCCAAAACCGAAACTCTGCTGATGTTATCTACTTACATGATTTGACTACTTCAGACTTTCAATCAGACACAAACTCCAGTCAGAATTGTTAGAGTGGCTCATGGTAAAATTTGAGCTCAAACGCAGCAAGCAACTTACTAGGTATATATTTTATGTAGTTATAATAATTTAGGTACGTACCGTAAACCTTCTAATACCTCTCGGGTCTCTAATAGGTCGTATAACTCCCGGTCTATAACTCTATGGCTTTTTTACGCTTTTCCTTAGTTGCAACTTGCATTTTCAAAAAATCACTCCCCGGTCTGAGAACAAATTTGACTTATAACTCCCGGATTTTTCAATACCCCCCGGGCTCCTTGAGAACTCCCGGATCTGTGACTGTAAGTTATTGAACATTTCTAACACATTAACGAACCCAAACTCAAACTCATAAATTTGACCCAACTTCCAGGGGAAGCTATTAGAAGAAATACGGTAAGTAAGTATAGGTACTTTTGTAAATAATGTGGAAAGTGAAAAAAAATGTTTTGCATTCAATTTAAATATGTACAATTTTCAAAGTAGAACCATTTTCATCGATATTTATAAGTAAGCTTGAGACGAAACTTTAAGTTACTGTAATTCAGCGTGCTTTTGTATAAGTTTCGGATTATATACGGAATATACGGAAATACCAATATAATTACATACAGTATCAAAACAAGCTGTTGCCTGGCTCTACTGGGAT
>JAQFZE010002102.1:0-15458 GCA_034695245.1 Dicyrtomina saundersi | reverse complement strand
GTGTGTGTGTGTGACTGAACTGTGCGGAGACTCATTCGAGACGTTGGTAATTTTCTGTTTGATTTCTTCGGCGTCGGCTTCGCCTACTTCATTCATCTGTCATTCATCTCTAATAAGCGAGAGTTCGTCAATGAGTCAATCTGTTGTCTGTCTGTGTAATACGGACGTCTCCAAGTCTCCACCTCCAATTTCCAATAAACAGTTCCTTCATTATTACTACACATATTTAACTTTGATGGTTCATATCACATCAAGTTTTCTATTATTGCCAACGCCAAACAATAATCAGTCATCCCTCCAGCCGCAGCCTTCAGTCTTGTGCACTTTTCTCGTCGTTTTTAGTTTGGGCTTCGAGTTGACTTGATATAGGACATTGTGACTGTGGATTATTATTGACTTATTAGTCAGACCGGACCGATATCGACATCGATATCGACAAGCCCTCACCGATACCGATACCGCTATCGATACTGATACTACTGCGGGGGATGTATTTACAATTAAAAATCTAATCGACTCAAATTCAAAATTGTTGGATTGGAATTACAAGAAAGAAGAAAGGAAGAAGAGCGGCACTGCGACTGGCAACTAAATACAAATATTTAGTTGTCAGTATCTTCCAAGTACGTCCCTATACCTTGTGGCCTGTGATAACTTTGTTGTTTTTGTTAAGTAGAAAGAACATTCTAACATATATAGCCTTTTTTGCAATTTCAAAAAGGTGTAAATTGTTCATTTTGCAGTTTTAAAAAGGCTCTAAAATCGTCTATTGTGCCCTTTCCAAAAGCTGTAAATCGTCTACATTTTGCCCTTTGAAAAAAGATGTTCTATTTTGCACTTTGAAAAAAAAACTCTAAATCGTCTATTTTGCCCTTTCAAAAACGTGTAAATCGTCTATTTTGCACTTTGAAAAAAAAAAACCTCTAAAATCGTCTATTTTACCCTTTCAAAAAAATGTAAATCGCCAAAATTTAGCCCTTTGAAAAAAGTGTAAATCGCCTGTATTTAGGACTTTGAGAAAAATACCAATACCTAAGAAGAATATTTTGCACTTGCAAAAAGTTGTAAATCGTCTATTATTGTGCTTCACTTACAACTTTCTTACTGTTTTTCCTTTTAAAACGAACATGATATCAATATTTTCAACTCAGTAAGTCAAAATATACTGCTCAAAAGTTATTGTAAAGTTATATAGAGGAGCACTGTTGAAAGAATTATAATTCGAAAAACACATACAATAAACTGACGCTCCAGTTCCAAGTGGTTTTGTCTGTTTGGACTGAAAAAGGTAAAAGGAGAAAGTGAGACTATTGGGCCGATCACTCAACTATCAACCCTTCAACTCAATAAGTAAACCTTCGAACTCGAAAATTGTACAAGTTGTATAAGTATAGTGCTTCTGTATTGATATTATTGCAAAATTCCTCACTTCTTTTTCATCTTGTAATTTTCTGATCTCAGGCTTCTTCTGTATCTCCATCATTTAAACTAAAGAAATAAAAATAAAAAGGATCAAAATCAACTAACTACAAGTTACAAGTGCTCTCTCTCTTCTGTTAACTTCAAATCCGAACCGAATTTCGAATTCCTGCCTCCGATTTCAATGTCAATAAATTCAACAATCTTCTCCAGACGTTAAACTTGCTTACGGTAAAGCTGGAAACTGTGAACAGTAGTATTACGAAAAGGAAACAACTGTAATAATAACTGTGTATTGTATTTGTTCAAGTGTTTGTTGATGAGTTTAATTCCATCCAGCGACGGATGATGCCGAGATCATCGAGATGGTGGATGAGGCCGACACGGCATCTTATTGTCTTCCAAGAAAAGAATTCAGTCCACTTCTCAACCACGACCAACTAACTGGTCTCTTAATCAGTTGTTACCAGGAATTATGATCAACGAGCTAATTGCAAATTACTAATTAAAAACCGTACTCAAAAGTTTTTGTGAATTTTTGTTAACTGACTGGACCAAAATTTCGGATTAAAATTCAAGTTATGTTAATAAGTGATTGTGATTAGTAATTAAGTTAGATTTTGTAAGTGAATTTTGTTGGGGTGAAATTGAAAATGATCTACTCGATGGAAGAGATGATCGTGAGTAATGATAAGAGTGGGAGCATTGGAAGATCCTCCTCCTCATCTTCATCCTCATCTTCGCCATCCTCGTCGATTGTGTCCGTGACAGACTCGTCGTCCGCTGCTGACCTGATGACAATGTCGAACAGTGAGAAGTCGTGGACGATGTTCCAGGATCACTACCCCGCGGGGGAGGTGGTCTGGGGCTTCTTCCTCCTCGTCGCGATCTTGTGTGTGAATGGGTCGGTGCTGTGGGTGGTGGGGAAGTCGCGGGAGCTGTGGAAGCCACGTCATTTATGGATGGCCTGCCTCTGTGTCACGGACCTCTTCGTGGGGGGACACAAAGGACTGGAGCTGCTCCTTCTCATGTGGCCCCAGCGGGAACTGTGCGTTCTGCAGCGGGCCACCCTCGGCATCCCCTACGTCGTCAACATGCTCCTTCTCACGCTGCTCTCTCTCGACAGATTCGTCGCCGTTCGCTATCCCTTCTACTACTCCTCCACTATCACCAAAAAACATGTAAGGCCCTATGCCCTATATCCACATATTTAAGTAATGCCATTCATCTTAAGCTAATCTACAAGTAGTGAGTGCCTCATTTAACACGCTCTTTTGTAGTTTTCACTCTCTTCATTTGCGTAGCCTTAATTCACGTATTCGAAATTCGAACTTGTGTGTTAATGTCAAGTGTTAAAACAAAGCAAATCGCTGCGTATAACATAATGCCTTCAATATTGACAGTACAGTATACATAGTATAGTAAGGCTGGTAGCGGGTACATTGGCAATACTGTATTTTGAGTAATTAAAAAACCATTAAAATGTAAACTTTCCAGTAAATAGACTTTTTTCCCTACTTCAAACAACTGTAAATCTTCTACTTTGCGATTCCAAAACGGGGCAAATAGAGTTTTTTGTACTTTCTAGAAGGTGCAAATAGCGCGTTTTGTACTTTCTAAAAGGTGTAAATAACGTCTTTTACGCTTTCTAAAAGGTGAAAATAGCGTATTTTGAACTTTACAGAAGGTGTAAATGGTATATTTTGCACTTTCAAAAAGGTGTAAATGGAATATTTTACACTTTCAGAACATGTAAATAGTATATTTTGAAATTTCTAAGAGATATAAGTAGCGTGTTTTGCACTTTCAAAAAGGTGCAAACAGCGTAATTTGCACTTTCAAAACGCCTAAATAGCATATTTTGCATTTTCAAAAAGGTGCAAATAACAGATTTTGTACTTTAAAGATGGTGTAAATAGCATATTCTGCAATTCAAAAAAGGTGTAAAAAACATATCTTGCCGTTTCAAAAAAGTGCAACTCGCTTATTTTACCCTTTCAAAAAGTTGTAAAGTGCGGCCTTTGTTGCAATTTTAAGAAGGTGTACATAGCATATTTTGCACTTCCAATAAGTTGTAAATCGTCTATTTTGCACTTGAATGTTGAAAGGAAGGGTAAGTAAATAAACTTTTTTGTGCTTTAAAAAACGTCTTATTATAGCCAAAAATCAAACCTCGCTAGCCACTAATTGTAAGTACGTACTGTATTTTGCAATTTCAACCGAAGCAAACAAACTTATTACATAACTATACACATTCATGCTAAATTCTTACAATTTTAGTACATAGCTGCTCTTATAGATTCAGCCTTTAGATAGACCATTTTGATGTTGGGGAAAACGAAATTGACTCACACGGCCTCTGAATTCTTCTACGACGCGACAGGGCGATATAATAAAATAAGAATTTCACACACACGCTATTTTCTGATTCTGTTAAATCCGTCTAGCTTGACAATTAAAATGAGGAAGAGAGGCATGGAACAGGTGACATTCGTGACATTGACATTGCATTGCGCAGACTAGGAAACGTCCATAAATTACGTGCTACAAAAATCTGAAATTTTGAACCCCTTGAGATTTTGATTGAATTTTAGATTGAACCACCACCATCCCAAGACGTACTACATATTTATGCACGCTCCCCTACGACTACTGATATGATGTCTCGCTATACCTACCCACTTACATGTCACTTAATATCCATTCCTCCAAATCAGTTCCTATTCTTAATCGTCCTCTTAACATTCCCCACCAATTACACTGCACGAGGCACGGGGTAAAGTCCGTACATATGTGGAAACAGAATTTCACACAAAGTTATGAAAATAAAGTTCAAATGTTAGGGGATGGTCCATAAATGATGCCATCCTTCTTCTTCTAGGACCTACCCACCCCCATGCCCCATATCAATCATCAATTTAACATTGCGTAAACGGCTGTCTTGAACTTATGGCATGTGTCCCGGACTAAACCCACTGACCTTACCGATGACATCATTTATGGACGACCCCCGTAGTTGCAACAGTGCGGTGGGTTTTGTGGGTTCATGGTGGAAATTTTTTTATTTATTGAGATTTATATGCCCGCGATTTAATTTCTTGTGTGTGGAAAAAGTTTTGAAAAAATTTCCATTTCTCTTTAGTATAGCATACGGTAAATATTACATGAAATATCTAATTGCATAAGGGATCGTCCATAAATGATGTAATTACTAGGGTCAGTGGGTCTAGTTAGGAATAATGATGACATGCCATATTAAAGATAGCCGTTTACGCAATGTTAAGGTGATGACATGGAGGTGTCCTAAAAGTGTAATAATTTGGATGACATCCTTTATGGACGCACCCTAATGACTATTATTCCATGACTAATGGCAACGCCACACCGATTAACCCACGAATTAAAGTCATCTTAATTTTTGTTTAGGTATTTTCACACTTGATTTGTTAGTCACTTTGATTCTTGAATCTTGGGGTATTTTTTGTTTTGGATATTTTTGGATTGACGGCTTTCTTCCCTTTTCTAAACTTGTGTGCTGACAAGGGACCATTCATGTATTGCGTAACGCAAAAATGGTCAAATTTATTGACACCCAGCCACTACCCCAAAATGATACGTATTGCCATTTGAAATCGTAGGAAAAACTAATGGCTATGACGTTGACCTACCCTACCCACTACCCCTGATGAATGCGTAACGTCATACTTGAACGGTCCCTTGAAGCTTTTAAATTGTGAGTGAAGTGTTTAGTTTGTCTAGCATTGAAATTGCAATGAAAGTTTGTGTGGGATTGCCCACTTAAAGGAAAGTGCCTACCTAAGTGTATTATTTAATGGTTACTTAAGCAGTGATATTTATGGTTTGTATTTTTAGAAGTAGCCAGTTTATTAGGAAGTATGACGATGACGAGGTACTAGTACATATAACGTGCATACATGTTATGACCCAAGCCTTTGTCTCATGTACAGCACCCAGTTCCCTAAATTCTGTCATGGAAAAATCTTGAACTTTGGGAAATTTTATTTAAACTTTCTTGAACCTTCCGAAACCAGAACCAGGCCTGTTTATTATTTATTATGTAAGGCTGCCCTTGTCTATTTGTGTATCGTCTCTGTGAAGAATCAAAATGAGACTTGTGTTAATTTTTAAGAGTGGAATCTTGAGTCTAATCTACAGTCTACAGCAAAAATTAAAATCATGATCAGCCTTCAATTAGGCTATTTTCCTGTTTTCAAAAACACGTAAATGGAATATTTTGCACGTTTGAAAATCAAGTAAATAGGATATTTTGCAGTTTTCAAAAAAAAGTAAATAGGACATTTTGCACCTTTCAAAAACATGTAAATGGAACATTTTGCACCTTTCAAAAACATGCAAATAGAACATTTTGCACTTTTCAAAAACATGTAAATGGTACATTTTGCACCTTTCAAAAACATGTAAATGGAACATTTTGCACCTTTCAAAAACATGTAAATAGAACATTTTGCACCTTTCAAAAACATGCAAATAGAACATTTTGCACTTTTCAAAACCTCATAATTAACATTTTGCATATCAATCCCAGTAATTGGTATGTCTTCATAGCTGATTTTAATTGTAGCTTAAATTGGATATGGGTCATTTGGATTCTTCGCTCAAGATATGTATGTATATGCATGTATAGTTACTGATACAGCTCAAGTCGCCACCATCCATGGCATCCATATAACTGTCAAAAATGTCACTTACACTTTTTTGTGAAGTCTTTGAGGAATACCAAACCAAAAGTTTCATAATCCATATAGTACCATTACAATACATGTGCAGTACATTGTGTCTAGGCATTTGTGAACAGTCTATAGGCTTCCGTTATTTTATTCAAATTTTTATGAGTCCATTTGTAAATGTTGTGTTATGTTCAAAAAATTTAGGATGTGATTTGATTTGTAAGTTCATTTGATGTACTCAGTATTCAGTATGTAGCTATAAATGAACTGTGCTGACACAACTTGTTGGCGTTGGTAATACTCGGAATTGGATGGTAGCGTCATTCTTGTCATTCCCGTCTAATAGATTCTTATCGTTAAAGTTAAAATTTGATCTGTGATTTCCAAGAAGAATCTTGCGACCATCGCATCCGCATTTTCATTTTGCCAATGAAATTGAGTACAAGATCTTTTTAGAATTTTGATTTTGCACAATTAAAGTGTCGGTTTTTTAGGTGCTCGATAAAGTACATAAGAGCTACACAATACTCTTGGCTACATCCACAAATTAAGTTAGACATGCAAGGGAATAAAGGGGAATGGTAGAGGAGGGTTATTAGAGTACGCGGGCACAAAAATTGAAAATTGAATGCGTCCCCTGCTCTAATTTGTACTACGCGGGTCTACGAAAGTGGGTAAATTGGGAAATTAGTACAAGGGTATATAAATTTAAAATTCGAAATGTACACGCGTGTCTTTATACATCGCGGGTCTAGAAATATAATTGTCAAATTGTATACGGGGCTACAGTTATCAGTACCAGGTTATGGAGGTCTGCGCAACTCGACATGAGACTGTGAATAAATCCGAAAATATATAAATCGAGCTCAATTATGACTTTTGACCCGCGTTCTATTTTAATATTTGAAGTTTAGCATCTCCTTCGAGCCATGACGTACTACTACGGTGTGAAGCGTCAGTTTTTTGCAAATTTAAATAGAAAATAGTGTCCGCCTTCTAATAGGTGGCTATTTTGCTATTTTACTATTTGGATTTAGCATTTTTTCTAACCCGTCAATTATTACACACACAGACTATAGACGCACGAGGAAATTAAATAAATATTTAATGCCACGTCCGTCTGCATTGTTGGAATTGAAAATATGACGTCAGTTGTCATTGTTAATTGTGTAGAATTCTAATTCCATTAATAATAAAATTATCATTGTTGTATGTTGTTGCTGGGATTACTCTCATCCCGAGCGCATAGCGCGTAATTGAATGATTTTCCAAGATTTTTTGTGTTGAGCATTATTGGTGTAGGACGTGGACGTGGACGTATCAACGTGTGACTAATTTTAATAATAATTTCCTCCACTGTCTCACTGTCTCACGTCTGTTGATGTGACAATGAGACGGCAGACGAGACGCAGGCCACACAGCACAGGCTTTTTACTACTTGCGCCATTCTCCATCATAACTTTTCTTACTTACAATTATTGCATTACACAACGCATACGATTCCCGTTTTTTACATTGTATGATTATAGCGCCTGATTTTTAAACTCGTTCGATTTACATAAGATCGTGAGCGAAGAATCAAAATTGATCATATATCCAATTTAAGCTACAATTAAAATATGCTGTGTCAACAAAAAACTTAAAAAATTAGACTAGTGAGTAAAATGTTATTTACGGGTTTTTAGAAAGTGTAAAATGTTCTATTTACACGTTTTTTAAAGGTGCAAAATATTTTATTTCCATGCTATTTAAAAAGTGCAAAATGTTTTATTTACACATCTTTAAAAAGTGCAAAATGTTCTATTCACACGCTATTTGAAAAGTGCAAAATGTTCTATTTACACACTTTTAGAAAGTGCAAGATGTTTTACTTACACGTTTTACAAAAGTTCAAAATGTTGTATTTCCATGCTGTTTGGAAAGTACAAAATGCCCTGTTTACACGTTCTTTAAAAAGGTGCAAAATTTGCACATGTTTGAACTGTGTAAAATGTCCTATTTACATGCTTTCCACGATGCTGAACACGATTTTAATATCTTTAAAGATAGTGAATTTTGGTTTTAGTTGAAAACAGAAGTTAAGCCATTTGTTTATTCCTTACAGGCGATGTATGAGGCTGCCTATATAATACACTTGAAAATGTTTTTTTTTAAATTGCTTATAGAGCCTAATCGTAATCGTGCAGTAACTCACGATTTAGATGTAAACCATAAATTACATAAACTTATAAAACAGAGCTCAAATGCTTAATCCTCAATAAATCCAAATTGCTATGTAAATTGTTTGCGGTGAAAAAATCAATATTAATTTCCGACAATTCCACTTTCCTATCTCCAGTTCATTGGGTCTTGGTGTTGGGAAAGTGATTGATGGATCTGTGTCATTTATTTGATCAAGACGCTTTTGGTTTTCCTTATTTCTCTGTGTGGGCCATGAGTCACGATTGTGAAATGGAAGCATATGTACACAACACAACACATGGCAGAGTTTCTAATACTCAATATAATTATCTGTACAAAAATTGAGTCTAATATCGACAAGTCAATTGTCAATAAGAGTACGTGCTTACGATGATTGTGATTGAAATGGAAATTTTAAAGCTCTTTAATAAGCTTACGTCTTACGTGTCAAAATGTTACTTTCGGGATTATACAGTTCACTCCCACTTTTTTCCGTTCAGTTTTGGCCTCGGGGTATTTTGATGACGATGGCGTCATTTATGGATGAACCCTTATGGTAAAAGGGACGTATCATACTTTAGTTTTGTATCCGCTACACCCTTGACGTATAGACTGCAGTCGTACTGTTGTAGGTCGTGGGTAGAGGTCAAAGGTCATGGTCATGTGGCGTCCTGTGAGGGACGAATTTAGAATGCGCCTCATGTAGAAAGTGTGATGTAATTTGACAGTAATGTGATTTAAGATTCTATTGTGTCTTGGTATTTTTTTAAATACTTACTAATTAGTTAATTACTTCTTTGAATTTTGATTTTTCCTTAGGGAGCGTGCATAAATTACGTGGTACAAAAATGGAAATTTTGAACCCTCCCTTTTTCTTCACCCTTTTTTTTAGTATGTACGCCCATGTGTAAGGATAAACAGCTTGAAACCCTACCCCCCCTCCAATAAAGTACCACGTAACTTATGCACGCTTCCTTATTGTTTCAATAATATGGTATGAGAATGGATGAGTGGGTGCGTGGAAAATCCTGGGATTAGTCTCGGCCTCGTCCGGCCCTCACACGGACGGGTGTAGTTAAAACGGAATATTAATTTGCATTTTGTAAATCTTTAACTTGTGACGTAAGTAATACTGTTGTTAAATGTCAATTTGTGTGAAGGGATGTCTGGAGTATTAGCGTAGAACTAATTATGCAAAACGAAAACAATGATACAGTATGTACGGAGCTAATTATTGATTGCGATCACATCAGCAGTTAGTCCACCAGCAGCCTTACAATTAGTTTCACTTTTTTTTAAAATGCTTTCTTAGGAATGCAAATCGTTGTGACGGCCTTGTACAGCACGAGACGGATAATGTGGGATGAGCCACGAGGCGCATGTAATTAATCACTAACTTTTACCGTTACCGTATTTCCTGTAGTAGTAGACCCGTCTACTATTCAAATCCCTATACATCCAGAAATACAGGCCCTTGCACTATTGCAGGGCAGGCCAGTCTCCTGCCTTTTATTAGCGTGTTAAATAGTCCCGTCTACTATTCAAACTCCGACATCCTGTAAGTTATTACAGGAAATACGGTAGACGGTATGTAACTGTAGGGCTTTAGTATTGCGGAATGCAGGACATCGTTTTACTTTTCTGTATAATGTGCCTATACCTACCTTGATATCCTATGGCCTGTGAGTGTAGAATCAAAAACACACATATCCATTTTTGATAATCGTAAAAATGAAATGCACTATCTACTTAAAAGAAAACAAATATTAAGGTCCCCCAAACTCATGCAATTTTGCATATTTGCACATTTTGCACATTTCAGAAAAATGTAGATAGGGTATTTTGCACTTTTCGAAACATCAAAGAAAAAAAACACATTTTGCAAATTTCAAAAGCGTATAAATGGAACATTTTGCACTGTTTAGAAACATGAAAATGAAACACTTTGCAACTTTTAAAAATATGTAAATGGAATATTTTGCACTTTTAAAAAACATGTAAATTGATCGCTTTGCACTTTTTAAAAAACATGTAAGTAAAAATTTTTGCACTTTTAGTAAAGTATGTAAATGGAACATTTTGCACTTTTCAAAAGAAACAAATCGTTACTGTAAATGCAAAGTGGCCGTTCTTCACGATTCAATACACTTGAAAAATTTGACTCTGCTTTTAGTAAAAAGTGGAGAACGGCCACTTTGCATTTACAGTAACGAAATAAAACATTTTGAACTTTTCAAAAACATGTAAATGGAACATTTAAAAATTTTCATAAACTCGTAATTAACATTTTACGCATCTATCTTATTGAGTTATTTGTTGACATAGCTCTATAGTTTGAATTGGAGATGGACCATTTTGATTCTTCACTCAGGATAAGAAGTTGAGTTGTGCCTTAATTTAGTTTGAGTTAAGTGCTGCTGCGATTAGTAGAGTTCAATTAACCTTTTGAACTATATCTCCTTCTCATCCCCCAATCACCACTCCACACTCGAAACGCGTGCAAAAAAACGAAATAGAAAGAATTTATTGTGAACATGTGTTTGAATAATTATTATTAGTCACAGATTTTCTTGCTTCTTCATTCCAGCCTCGTTACGTACTTTTCTCTACCAGTATCTTGTTGCACATTCAACATCACATTTTGATATCAAAAATGGCATGGTAGTTAAATTAAACTGTCAAAGTGTGTACATCTTTTACTCTATAGTACATATTTATACAGTGGATTGGATTGGCAATTAATTTACATTTTTTAATTTGCAAAATCTTAATTTGCATTAATTATGCATATGGTCTCTGTATGTAATACAGTTTAGGTACTTTTCTCTAACATAAAAAAATTAAAATGCTTACAAATCCTACAAATTAATTCAGGATTATTAAGGAAAAGGATTAAATGTGTGGTATTTAAAAAGATAGAGATTTAAGTATTGGGATTCACAATCTGGTATCTAGTTTTTTTTCACGAGGTCCAATCCTCTACAAAATCCCTATGGCCTCGCAATTAAAGATGGCATATTATGTAACTACATATCATTTTGTCTGTATAAATTCTATGCGGTATGCGGACATTTTCCTTCGGAAAGTTTCGTCCCGGACATTTTATTCGCGGACATTTTCCTCTTGGAAATTTTCCTTTGGAAAGTTTCGTCCCGGACATTTCCCTTCGCAAAGTTTCGTCCTGGACATTTTCCTCGCGGACATTTTCCTCCGGAAAGTATCGTCCCGGACATTTTCCTCGCGGACATTGTCCTCCGAAAAGTTTCGTCCCGTACATTTTTCTCGGGGTCATTTCACCCCAGATATTTTCCTCACGGAAGTTTTTTCCCTAGGACACTTTCCCCCGTGGCATTTTGCTCCCCAGACAATCTCCCCCAGGATATTTTCTTCTGGGATATCTTCCACTCAGATATTATATACTCACGGAAATTTTCCTCCTGGACATTTTCCTCCCTGACGTTTTTCCCCCTGGACGCTTTCTTCCGGACATTTTCCTTCCCAAAAAATTTCCCCCCAGGTCATTTTCCTTGCGGACATTTTTTGCCGGAAATTCTACCCAGACATTTCATTCCAGGACATTTCCACCCTAGACATTTTCCCATTACATTCCTTGCTTTTTTGATAATTAAATATTTTCGTAAGCATTGCTTCACAATAAAATGTGGTTGTGTAATTTTGTTACTGGGAGGAAAATATCCTCAGTACGATTTGGGAGGAAAATGTCCTGGGAGAGGAAAATATCCGAAAGTATAATTTCCAAGTGGAAAATGTCCGAGGGGGAAATATCCAATAGGAAAAAAAATGTCCAGAAGGCAAATATCCAGGGGGAAAATGTCCTAAAATCAAATTCTATACGATATAATAACTCTGACCACTCACAATAATTTGCATTTAGATTGAGATGTGTGCTGTCAAGTTGGGATTTACTGTGGCATTAGATGAGAGTCCAGATTCCAGATGGGGATATGATCCAACGTAGTTATAGATAATTGAGTAATTAATGCAGCGTAATGTGATAAGTGATAACATATATCTGTATAGGAAGTTATTTGGTTACTCATATATGGGCTGTGGCTGTGCTACATAATACGGCGGAATGGCCGGGTTATTGTCACCGTCCACCGTCCTCACTCCCGTCTGTCATGTCATGTGCTCTTGTCCTCTGCTGATGTGGTTATTAGGGATTGTCCATAAATGACGTCACTAAAAAATCCTCATTTTTATGACCCTATCCCATCAGCTCATAACCATTGCGTAAAAGGCTATCTTTAACAAATGATGACGTCATCAGTAGCCAAGTAGACCCATTGACCCTACTTATGACGTCACCTGTGGACGATCCCTTCATTTAATGGGCTACTGTCCTCCTCATCTATAGGTCCTCTGTCATCGTCATGTTTTGAGGAGAGGAGTTGTGAGATTTTGTAACGTGATGAGGATGTGATTTGGCGTATGTCGCTTTCCCTGGAATTTGTGGACACATTAATTATATTTTATAGCGGGAACGTGGGTCATTAATGATTTACGAGATGCCATTGCTATGGGTGTAGGGTATCCATATATATCTGATATATTGCTATTAATGTGTGTGGGCTGACCTGGAAAAATAATATGCTATGTATATACACAGAATTATACAGAATCTGTCTTCGCGTGGATTTGTGTATTATTTTCTAGTTTCTGTCGCATTATTTTGTAACTGTTTTGGATATAGGTATATACCATACTAATATGCTAATATAGCAGCTTAGTATATCGTGTGTATTAATATGGCGTTGTGTCATGGGATTTAGAATTGGGATTTAGTCTGATTCTGGTTTAATAACCTCTCGCCTCAAATGTCTGTAGCAGTCGCAGTTTTGCCATTTTATTATTGTGAAATGAATTTACTACGAAGACGCAGTATGTACATACCTGTGTAAGTTACCTATGCTGCCTCCTATGTATTTTCATGATGTGTTTTATACAAGCAATATAGCAGATTATATACTACAAAAAATTAATTTTAATACAACTTTAAACTTAAAGGTCCAGCCAGGTATTTGCATTGTAGTTGTAGAACACGTGCTTTTGAAAATAAGCTGCCACGTGACCACGTTGTTGTACGGAATAGATGCATTTTATTTTCACTGTAGAAGTGAAGGACAAAGTGGACGGGAAAGGTACTGGGGTACTTTTGTGTGTACGTTATGTATCGCACATACCCAACGGAGTGATTTGACGGTGCGGTGTAAGTAACGGGAGTTGTAATTCCCGCATGGTTTTATTTAATTAGCCATGGCAATGGTTTCTATTTCCACATTGATCAATTTTCTAATTAAAAAGGAACCAAAATAAATTCAATGTTGGTCCTTCGTTTGTCTAATAAACTGTGAATGAAATAAGGAAAACGGATGGATTATTTAATTAAAGTCCGAATCCGCTATTTACTCGGTTGATATTGAGTTCCGAATCGGAAAACAATTATTACCCGGGAGTTTTTTATTTCGATGCCGGATTTGTCGAAGATATCCCGAAAGATGCGGTTCCATTTAATGTTTCCGTATTCCGTCTGTTAATGGGAAAATGGGAGAGGATGTGGAGACGCGGAGGATATGGTCTGCGGTAGCCATTAAATAGCGTGGAAATAATAAAATCTGGAATATACACAAAAATAGGAAAATCGGCATGGGAATTGAAATATGTAAAAAGAGGAACATGAAAATGCGGGATTATTGTCCAAGTGGGAAAACTTTATAGTTTCCGATCCGATTCATCAGTTTGTAGCTACATATATGTTTACATTAAGTCGGGTAATTCAGCACTTGCAATTAAATAGAGAGACTAAAGGCGAAGGCAGGATTAAAATTTCAATGTACATAGGTAATTAATGGGAATCTAGGAAATTATAAGGGATGGTCCATAAGTGATGTCACCCAAATTATAATTTTTTTTGCACCCAGCCACCCCCATGTCATTAATTTAACATTGCGTAAAATGGCTGACTATAGACCCACTCACTCTACCGATGCCATCATTTATGGACGATCCCTAAGCAGTATGTTTGAAGTAAAGTTACTAATGTTGCACTTGTAATTGAGACGACGCTCTGATTAATGTGACCCACAGGTGCTGATTGGGTTTTTGCTCGTGCTCATGGCCGGGAGTTCGTTGGCCGGAGCGTCCGTGACCTTGGGGATGCGGGATCCGGTTTGTCGGGCGCAGAGTCTCCAGCTCGTCTACCTCACCATCGTCCTCACCGTCTGCTCCATCCTCACGCTCCTCTTCAACAGCTCCGTCCTCCGCATCGCGAAGAAGCAGCTCAACGCCATCTACGCCCACGAGCCGCCCGTCGTCAAGACGCGCCGCGTCTCGCTCTTCTGCACCAATTGCGGACACAAGAACGCCACCTACGTCAACACGCTCCTCCCCCCGTCCAGCATCGACTCCACCGCCAGCTCCAACCTCAACCCCTCCTCCTCCCTCGCCCTCACTCAGTCCGAGGTCACGCCGCTCTCCCCCCGCTCCATCCGGCTCCACCCCCACCTCCACCACCACCTCGAGCACCGCCTGGCCGGTCAGATGCCCATGAGCGTCCCCATCCCCATCCCCCTCCCACTCCCCTACCACCCAGCTGACCTGGCGGGTCCTGGTATTGGTAATAATGGGAGCTCCGGGGGCGGGGGAGGCGCCCTTCTTCTGTCCCCCATGGATCTGGAGTCCTCCTTCTCCTCCTCCTCCACTCAACACCACCTCCACTCACAGGAGGAAGGGGGTGGGACCTTGGAGTCCACCCCCCTCACACTCGCGGAGCAAGGACAGATTGAGGAGTCCACCACCGGCTCCACCCTCACCCCCCTCACCCGCACCCTGAGTCTACCCACCCTCCCGGATGCACTCACCATCGTCGTCCCCACAGACCCCTCCACCCCCAACGCCACCATCATCCTCACCAACTCCACCACAGATATCATGGACGACAGTGTGAGAGTCAACTCCGTGTGTCAAATCAACGGGTCCGCCCCCTTCCCAAGGACAATCAAAGTGGCCCTCCCCCGAAGTCGGAGCTTCACCTGTGCCAAGAAATCCGTCTCCATCGCCCCGCCCACCAGACATCACCATCTTTTCAGAGGGCTTCATTTCACAAGATCCAATATGTTTCATGTAAGT
>JAQFZE010002101.1:0-15467 GCA_034695245.1 Dicyrtomina saundersi | reverse complement strand
TAATTACACATTCTAATAACTGATCTTGTTTGCTTGTTATTTTATCCAATTATCAGATAAAACTATGCATTTGACGCGTAACGCTGATGCAGCAGAAACTAAATAAAAAGTTGCATACACTAAAAATAACATCTATAGCTTTCTTCTTAAAGATTATATTCATGTTATTTATGATGTACCTTTTATGTGTTGTGGTCAAATGTCCAGCATTTTTCATGTCTTGAAGTTTTTGGACAAAACTTTAGAATGATAATAGCATATCAAAACAAAGTAGGTGCATATGAAATATTGAACACAGCCTGTAGCGCATATTATTTCCTATTGGCGACATTCAATCTCACAATCCGACATGTCATATACACATATTTTTATAAGTTGTACAGAATACTGTGACTTAAATCAATAATGTACAATATTTAACTTTCGTACATGGAACGACTATACCCATATACAAAATATCTCTACAGACAATGTATAATCTATATAATCGTGCAGATATAATTAGAGCACCAATTTCAAAACCACAACAAAACAGCATATATATGAGTATTAAAAAGTGGTTAGAAATATAATTCATGAATGGGCTGGAAAGTCTAGTGTTATTGTATATTCTATTAAAGTAATGACCCCCTACTTGAGTTCGCTAAGTACTCTGTCTCCTCTGTCATACTGGGACACGGACAACAATAATTAAGGTTGTTTGAAGAAAACACAAAACTAATTTTTTAAACTCCAGCCCACACATCTTACTTTAATAATCCTTTCAATTTCCCCTTAAATTGACTGACGATGAGCACAGGAAAGCGCTTAGTGTACGCGTATACATTATCACTTTTATATTGTACACTAGATCAATATTTTGCTCACAGACAATGTATCCAGTATCCAGAGGGATACATTTACATGCAGGCATAGGCATCCATATTATGTACTATGTACATGTGAGGTAAAAACACTGAAAATGAAATACCTATATAGAGGACAGGACTCGCTTAAAAAGAACGGTGAGGATTTGAAGAAAGTCCCTCCTTTGCCTTGCTTAGTTTCTTCGTTCATTTGACATGTCAGAATTTTTTCACGCTTCTTTAACTTCTGTCAACAACTGGATACATTTTCATTTATCCACAGGAAATTCTTTTCCATACATACAAGCAACCAGTCATAGTCAATAAGTACAGAGTATAATATTATGGTAATCATTTTTACTACACACAATGTATAATTTCAGTAAAAAGGTAACTTTCTGGAAAGAAATTATTATATATACATATTTAATATCTGAAGCATAATCCCTTAATATCATTTCGAATTCCAAATAGATTGTCATAAGATAAAACTGCTGGGAATGTACGTTTTTACATTCAAAGTAAACCTCACCTACCTACCTACCAAGCCTATAGGTACGGCCCTATAAGTATGTATAATGTATGTGTCCATGACAACTATGCTGAGTTTGACCAAAAAATTATAAACATACATAGATATGTATAAACATGCAGTAAAGGCACCAAAACTCACCACTTTATTCTCTCAGCAATTTTGATTTCTTCTTTCTTTGATCGTTGAACAAAACGAGCTCTCGACTATGCACGAGGTAAACATAACCTATTATACTTTTATATTTATAAACACCTCGGTCCATTATTATGATTGAAAGCTACGCAGAACAAGAAGGGGAAGTGGAGTCCACATCACTATTATACCACTTCAAATGCTATTGAATTTCAAACACTTCTCTCTTCACACAATATGCATGTACCTACCTACCTACCAATCTTATACATATCTAAATAGCCGTCTCTGTATACTTGTCTTCGGACATCGCTGAATATACATAGTATTAAAGTCTTCTTTGGTGATCCTGCCAAACTTTGTGTTGAAAGTTGTGAATGTGACATTGCTAAGAAAAACAGTTTGACTCCATTGAAATGTAGTCAGGTGGAAAGTAATATGTTTTTCAATTCAATTTAGTGCTATCGTTCCCTTCGTTTTTCATTTTCGAAAAGTGAAACAGCAAGCAGCAGGCTTATATTATGTATTTTTATTTTATTTTCTCAAATTCTGCACACGAGTAAATAACTTTCATTTAATACTAAAAAAAAGTTAACCACGAATGTGAATTAATAATTAAGGTTACCTTACCTGCATTTAACATTTAAAAATGTCAAAAATCTTTAACCATGGTCTGTAATTCTGATGGTGAAAAATTAGGCTAATGTCCGACCGCAGAGCAGTATACATACTATAGCCAGCTATGTATAAGGAATAATAAAAAAGTAAGATAAGCACATTAATGTAGAACTGAATAAATCGAAAGTAATAATTTGAAATGAGGCTGAAAATAGTCTGACGATGAGCGTCGTAATCCTGTGAAAGTATAAACATATACTCGATTGAAATTGCTTCATATTATTGTAAATAATGAATGTATTCTTTGGCGTGTGACGAAATGTGACTGACTTAATATCATCGAGTAGGGATAGGCATGGCAGTATTTCTTTTCCATTGCATTGAGTGAGGAAGGTGTACCGGAATTGAGGTTGACACAGTAGATAGTACGAGTTGTTAGAAACGGGAAGCATAAAATTGGTAGGAAATGTCATGTCTTCGAGTAGCACGAAAGTACTAATTATTCTAATTACCTGAAATTTTGTATGAATGCTTACATTACAATGGCATTGAAACTTGAAGTAGTCAAGTCGGGTATGTTGACAGGTGAAAATTTCTTCACTAAATTGAGTCATCACTAAAGTTTATTGGAGTTTTGAAGTCTCTGTCCCTGACATGTAATTAAATAAATTTCTTCATGTCTCTATTTAAATGCCGAATTTGTTTCTATATCTACTTTTACCGAATCAACCGGAATCAGTCACCAACTCTTCAGAATTATTGTACAATCATAACACCTATAAGGTATAGATGCAAATTAAACTGTATGTATGCTGTATACTGCCGCTGTTGAAGTTTCTTTAACGAGGTTCACTACATCCACAAGGATGACCAGATCTTAGGCCACTGTAGATAAACTGACAAATAACGAATAAAAACTATCCACTTAACATTAGCTTTTATTCTTCTCCTTTCGTCCATTCCCGAAAATCAGCAGTTTTGGTGTGAGAATTTGTCAAAAATTAATCACCCACTACTTTATATCATCTAGACTCTGGAATGCAAAACATAAAAATGTATACTTTTCAGGAATGACTTTGGCAAAGTCAGCCCCCGCCCGTACCTTTTTTGCTGGGAATTGTATTAATAAATATGACAAGTAGGCTGCAATTTAGATTTAAACCCGACAACTATAATAATGAATTGAGTGAATCTACCTCTTAACAAAATTCTAGCAATTCTCCTTACATAGGGGAAGGAGGTGGACGTTTTTTGTACTGCTTGTTCCCAATTCCCAATACAAAAGCTTCATTTTCAGTATAACTGTTTAGCAGAAACAACGGTTTTGCTAACTTCTGACAACGTACTGCTAGCAAACATTTTTTGTTTATTATAAATACTCTCTTGACTATTTCTTAATTTGACAATGCATTTCAAAAAGAAAAGTTAGTACTAACAAGGAAACCGCTCGCTATGTTTCCATCTGCAGATTTAGCAAGAGTAAGTAAACAAAAATTTCTATGAACTTTAGACTTTAGTAAGAACGCATAGCGTGGTAAATATCGGGCTTATTTTGCGTAGCTTATTAGCATCAGCCCGCCGAAATTTAAAAAAAAACAATGAAAGTACAACTTTGTCACACTGAAACTCCTGCAGTTTTTGTCAGATTTTAATCAAACTTCAAGTTGTACAATCTTTAGGCTATTATCTAAAGCGTAATTTCTGGGTTTTATTAAGCTCGAATTCCAGACACTACTTCTTAGATAATAGTTTGAAGATTACAAAACTTCAAGTTTAATTGAAATCGGACGCAAATTGATGGAGTTACAGCGTGGCAAAAAGTGTTTCAATCCGTCTTTTTGAATTTCGGCGGGATGCATCGCGCAAAACGCACTGGAATACTATTTGGTCTTACTAAGGTCCAAAGAATCATTTTTACCTCTTCCTAAACCCCGAAACACTAACGTAAGTGGTTTGCTTGTAAATTAAAATTCGTTCAAAATTATCAATGATTCTTTCCCAGATAAAAATTATTTCCTACTTACTGATAAAATAAGACGTGATCTGTGATCTTGGATAATCAGCCCATGCGATATAGTAAATGCGAAGATGGGTTGGTTCCTCCCTTTGGTACCTATGCACAAACATATAGGTGCCTATCAGGATGTCAACTTTAAGCTTCTACATTTCTCAATAAATCCTTACAAGTACATTTACGTTCGACGTCTTAAACTGGAGCTCCCTGAAAACTGATAGGTATAAATAGTTAAATAGGCTACAACACTATATCTCAGGAGACATCACTTTAAAGGCGAGATTTGGTTATGATAGAAAAGAGTCTCTGTTAGAAAAAAACTAGAATATCGTTTTGGGAAATCTATTATACGTAGCAGAGATCTGATGACATCCAATGATACAGATGAGATTTTGTTTGGGACGTGACAATTTGTAAGCAGACAGCTAGCTGGGTGTAGTTATATGTACGCTGTATTGTGTTGACGATGCTAAGTACCAGGCTCTCACTGTCTAAAGACATACTACAAGAGCTTCGGCTCCCAGGGATAAAATTGTGATTTGTACTTGTGATGAGATTATTTGATTGTAGTCGAGTATAATAATGTAATGCGTACGAACAAGTGTTATGATTTATTATTCGAAACATTGACAAAGCAATGATACAGATACAACGTAACTATAGTAACATGTACAACTCGGTGCGTAAGTAAATATTAGTTTAGTAATCTATAAGCTTGGAATTAAAACAGTCATGATCTTCAAAGTTATGAATTATTTATTTAGTGATATCGATCATGGTCAAGATCACTGAGTTAAATCTCACAGTTGGAAGGGATAGACAGAGAATACACGTAGACAGAACCAGAACGAGTTTGGTCTATTTGACTGTGAATTAGTAAAAACAATGAATGTGAGTGGAATAGGTTTGATAAATAATACAATACCACATAATCTATAATACTAACGATAGGCTAAACTGGGATTACATTGCTTGCTGGGCATTTGGTTTTTTTTTAATATGCTAGTCGGAGTCGACGACGTGCATCTTGACTTGACTCTCAAGCAGTAGGTCCCGATACGGATCAAAAGCTCCAGATCGAGATCCAGGACTTGGAATTAAATTATTACTTGACGTGTTACAGCCTTCCGTAGGACTGGGATGATGGGGATGATGATGATTGTGATGAAGATGATGCGGTGGTGGTTTTGATAATAGTCGTTCTACGGAAAATGACACATTTTGAGGAGTGGTAGCTATCGGTTTAGCAATCGGATTGTTGCTGCTGATGTTGCCCCCGTTCCCGTTATTGTTATTCATGTAGTATTGAGATGCCGCGTATCTGTTGATAAAATGTGTACAATTGGAGTGTCAAAAGACTTGGACTCTAACAAGTTCCTTCTTAAATTTATTATTTATTTTATTTTATATACGTATAACCGCGAGCTTGTGCCTGGTTGGTTCTATCAGTATTCGTGAAGATAATATTTAGAGCTCAATATTTAGAACTATAGGGCATGAAAAATACTATAATTGACTCTACAGGCAACAACTAACGATACATTTGTTATAATGCTACAAGTGCTTTAAAGTGTGATTATTAATTTTGAAATTTAATAGGCCTGAATACTGAACACGCTAAGTTAAAATAACTAATATAGTTATTGGAAATTGGGGCAAAACGAGCACTGCGAGTCATATATACGGGAAATCGTATAATAGTAGGTAACTTCAAGTTTAGCTACAGTTGTTAAAATTCAATGACGAGTACATAATGTGTATAGGTAGTTCGTTTCATAAAATAGCATATCTAGATAGCTTATACTAAAGAAACTAACTGGATTCGAGGAGATATTATTTAAAAATCTATACATTTTTATATTATGCATCATGTATGTATACACTAACGATAAGATGGTTGCAACAAATAAAACCGTTTCTTACCGGTATATAGCAGAAGCTATGTGGTGTTGATGGTGAACATTCTGTTGATGGTAAAGTTGCGCTGCAACAACTGGCGGAATCGGAGTTGCATTCCAACAGAATGGAGGTGAGAGGGGAGCGGAGGTCAGTGGATGACTTGGTACTGACTGTGAATGGGGATGAGGGAACATAGGAGAATGACCAGGGAATCCATATGACAGAGATCGTTTAAGAGCAGCCAGCCTTGTTCGACAAGCTGTGGATGTCCGCCGTCGTAGTTTACCCGTGCTTCCTCCTATGAAAACATCTTCTGAGGATGGATCTAACATCCAGTAATTTCCTTTTCCAGGATCGTCGTAATGCCGAGGAACCTATGAACACACAATATGACAACATTAATAACATTTCCTCATCCTTAATTTTGAATTAAATTAAATTATGAAATAGATAACTCGTCACGAACTCGCATTTCAAAGGGCTTCAAATTTGTACCTTTCGGAATTTGGAAATCAAATAAAAAATGCTTGACAAGTACGGTCATGGGATAACGCATCACATCTATGATTGACTACTGCTTTTCCAAAAGATAGATCACATAATATAGTTTCATGCCATACAATCACCGAATCCACAGTGTCAAACATTTGAAGATGCGAGTAATGACATATTTCACGGCCGATCTAAGGTATCGACCCCTATTTGTTTTCTTACTATAGCTTCACTCTAAAAAACTGTTTGATCAAGAATCCACGAATACTAAAATTACGTCCATATAATATAACTATATGTAATGTAATTACTGCAAGTTTTAAATACCTTAACAAAGCATTTATTAAGACTGAGGTTATGCCTTATGGAATTCTGCCACCCTTGTTTATTGTCACGGTAATATGGAAAATTCTTCATAATGAATTCATAAATTCCATTAAGCGTTAATCTTTTCTCTGAACTTTGCCTTATCGCCATCATTATGAGAGCATTATATGAATAGGGTGGTTTTTCATTTTTGCTCTTTTCAGATTTATTATCACTTGTATTTGGACCACTTTCACCGTCACTGTCTTTTTTGTCCTTATTTTGAGAATTGTCCCCTTTGTTCCCTTTTGCTCCTTGCCCATCAGAGCCGGACAGAGCAGAACTAGTACTGTTTTTCTTACACTCCGACTCGGAATCACTTTTACGATCAGAGCTGGAAGAAGAAACATTACGACTTCCAATATCACTTAAATCAATCACTCCGGGGTCATCGTCTTCATCCTCGTCAGTCACATCAACATCAGGATTAATGTCCTCATCATTCTCATCACTGGACGTGGTCGTGTCGCAAAGGGCTGAAATTCGATCAGCCACTCTTGTCTTGGACGACACTGACTTGTTGGTTTCACATAATTTCGCCAACTGGTGACGATTGAGGGGCTTGTCCAACACATCCGGATCTTCAGCAACTGTAGGAAGGGTACGAGCATTTTCATGCATCAAAAGTGCCCGGATGGAGAACGGTGGTGCGGTACTACTTGCCATTTTAGCCTCACTTGGCCAATCTCCTTCAAGTTTCATTACCATCTCGTCAGAAATGGTAAACACAATTTTTTCAACATTCAAACTAAGTCAATCAATAGACAGATCCTTCGGAGTCACAAAAAATACAACAGTCTGCAGCCGTGTTAATACACGTTACGTTACGAAAACACTTTTTTTTAACTTTAAACTATTAACATATTTATGTACCCCTACTAACAGCCTATGGATTGTACACAATATGAGAAATGAAGTTAACATATGCAGAGTTTGAACACTTATATAAATATATATTATATACCAGAACGGCTATGCTCCTTTTGACCGATTAATGATTGCACAAGATTCGATATGAAGTCATTCCGTGAAGTTAAAATTCAAACTTGTTCAACTTGTTTTATACCATACAGAGTTTAAGTAGGTTTAGGTGGTGAGAAGGAATAGGGATCGAATCCTTCGTTGTTCCAAGGCTGAGATCGTGAAGAATACTGAAAGGAGAACTGAATGAACTTCCCAATCTGAGAGCTCTCCGCTGATTGATGAAGGTAGTAGTGAACGGTTTGAGACTAGAGAGTAATGGTAGAGATTAGGAGCTGTTAAAAGTGGTAGGTTCCTCCGAGACGTGTAACACAAGCGCGACTTGACTGTCCAATGAAGTACCTGAGGGCTTGTTTCGTTGTGGGATTTGAGGGCCGAGTCACTCCTTGGAGGATGGGCCAACATTTATAGTCTAAAAGTATCTCTCTTTCCCCGTAAAGACGAGCAGAGGAGAACCCTCCTTTCCTTCTTGGAATTTAAACCCACAACAACCCACAGTCCTGGCCCTGGCCTGGTACGGTACGCAGAGAGACTGGTCTGTCTGGGCAACTAAACTCTATATAGCATAATACGGATCGTCCTCACAGATGACAATGACAATAATAATAATAATGAAAAGAAGACCGAGGCTTAAAGCATACGGCCATTTGAGGGACCGAAGAAGCAGGAAAAAGAAATCACGGCAATGTGTTCACAACTGTGCTTGTCTCAGCCAAAATATTATGGGATTACCCCTCGAAAGACTTCCTTAATGCGGGTCATCACTCAAGGAATATTGTCAAACGTTAGGAGTTCCATTATAAACAACCAATGCCCAATTCTGAGGAAAACGCAAAAGAAGATAACATTTTTTCCACTGTCTCGGTCCAAATTTAAATTATTACTTTTTCAACATTGCTGAACAGACCGCCATATACGTAATCCACATGTATGGGAACATTGGTGGGGCTTAAAAAGAAGGGTTTTTGCTATTGCTACATTATAAGTAATTATAGCTCACCCCTCCCTCCCTCCGTACACCATCAAGCAAGACTATATGTACTGTTCTGTTACCCAGAAAATTAGAAAAATAAAAATACTTGAGACTAGTGTGTTTTAAAACATACATTTTTCTGTCCTTTCTCCAATCCTGTGAATGTTGAAAAGGTACAGGATAAGTATTGTAATGCATAAGAATTATGAGAATAGTTAAAGTCGAGAATTTCAGGAGTCTCACGAAACAAATTGGGAAGTATAGTTGTGCATAATATGTTCACTATTTTCCCGTTTGTTAAGACTAGGATTTGTTTTTCAAACTACATCCGACACAAATCGAACTTTTGTATTTTCTCCAGTTGTTTCCATTGGTTTTTATTTTGAACAACAGCAGTCTGAATGTTCGCATAAAAATTGTTGGTTATTGCCTTACCGTTTACCCTTGAGAGAGAACTATCGTAGGAATTGGTGCATATATTTTATTTGTTTGATCAACTTCAACTTCTCAGTGAATATAGTTTTTCTAACTAAAGTGACAACCGGGCCGACACGAGACAATGTCTCAAATCTGTAAAAGGATTCTTCCCGGGAAACATTTATTATTATTATTATTATTATTATTATTATTATTATTATTATTATAACTTCTTCTTTTGAATAGACAACCGCCATATTCATGTGTAGCCTTAGCCGTGTAGTGCAGTTCATTTTGAGCTCATGTCAAAATTAATGACTCATTTTAGTTATGGCATGAGCGGGACAAACCATTCGGTCTTGTTATTTGCCAACAGGCAAATTTTTGTGAATTTAAGTTTATACCTTTCGGGGTAATAGTTATGCAGATAGTTTTGCAGATCCTTGTCGCATTCGACTCGTTAAACGAATGGAAAGTGTGAGCAAGACTACGAAACATGCCTTTTGGCATTTTTGCTTGAAACGCATAAAAAAAGTTTGTAATATTCCATTGAAAAAGCTTCCTTCCAACATTAGGAAACTAACTGATTGAAAGGGAATTTTCTTCAGATATCAGTACTCAATAGACATTTATTAGTTTTCTATTATAATAATAATAATATGTCCTTCAGTCCAAGTTTTTGCTTACACACATTATTTTGGATGAACTTTTAGTTGAAGAGTGAAACTTTCGTTTGAGTTTGATTGCAGTCGTGTGTATTATATAATATCCTAAAAAATTCTAAAGGAACTTTGCAGAATCAGGGAAAATCTGAGAGTGTGAGGCTTTGTTGGTTTCGTTTTCGGGTGAACCTTTGACGTGTAGTCTGCGTCTCTGTCAGCAACTTTTTGTTTAGCTATCTGCTTTACGTTATGCATAATATATGCAATATGTACTTACCATATGCAAAATATTTGATACCAGAATAGGATACGTCATTCTGCGTAGTATATAAGCATACCGCCTGCCGACTACCACACTTATCTAGACTTCACATGGAGGGTGTGCTCGCCCGAGCAACAGCAACAAATACATACAAAGACACACGGATTTGAATTTCTCTGTATAATTATCAAGCTTGGGAGTTTATTCGTCCGTGATTTTTGGAAACCACAAAATTTGGAAACAAGAGTAAAGTTTCATTATAACTTGTACAATCAAGACAAGATGAGAGAGCAAAAATTAATTTGTAAGCTCAGTTCCACACAATTTCGTTGTTTGTTGCCTGCGTGGTGTACTATGAAATCAGCGCTACATTTTGCAAAATTAAATTATTCTCAAAGCAAAGCTTGTTTATTGTTTTCAAATATCCCTTAAAATAAACCAAAACAAAGTCATCGCTTCTGCTATGTGTACTGCATAATATGGTGCGCGCTTCAATAAGAATTTAAGCTCCATCGCTTTTACACCAAATAAATGCATTCTATATGACATAAGGGCATACAAGTAGATTAGCATCACGTTGTTGGCGTTGGCGACAGGGACAGTATATGTACCTACCCAGCTACCTACCATATACTTGTAAATAATCATCTTTATGTATATTGTGATAGGGAATTTAAGAGAATAATCATAATGACGACACGTTGAACGTGTCAGAAAATAAAATAGAATTTCAGTCCTGTCATTGTTAGGCTCAGCAGGAGACTTAAAGGACTTAAAAGAAACGAGGATTTATCAACAATAATTCCCTTCTGTGCTCCACACAATAGGACTTAACACTGCTGTGCAGTAGCCGCTATAGTCTCCAAAAAGTTTTATCTCTCGTTCAAACTTTTAATACATGTCACCCGTATGCTCCACCGTATAGTTTAAGTTAAAGCAACCAACAACGACCATGCCATGCCAAGCCATGATGCTTACTCGTCTAACTTACCGATTGGTTTATACATCGTTTTAAGTGTAAGTAATACATACGTAGAGAATATTATTTGGGGGATATAGTATCCTCTTTAAAGACACATGAACAAGTTTACTCAACTAATAGCGATTATCATAAGACAGACACGAATTGAGTTTGCTGGATTACCTTGGTTCGTTTCACGTATATAAAGGCGCACAATCCCTCCCAGCGAACTGCACCACTCCATCAGAATAAATAAGTGTACAGAAACCTATACTATATCCATATAATTATGTGTGAGCAATGCATACGGAACTGAGCGGTATATATAATAAGACGAGTAGAATGTCGAGAACGAGAACATGGTACTCGGGATATGCAAAGGAAACATGAGCCCTTATTCTCAACTCTCCCAATACTCCAGTACCTAGGTACATTGTCTCCGTGTTGCTGTATCTATGGACATAGCAATAGGTAGGGGAAAAGTAAATGAAGAAAAATAGAGATGATACTGATAGATCTAGATTGTACTAATGATAGAGTACAGAGCGCTGTTTGTTTGTAATTGGAAACTCTGTTTGTCCCATATAAGAACATGGCTCTTCCGTGTAACTATTCACACAATGGCAACCACTGTGCTTAGGTGTTTATTAGTAGTGTGTATAGGTACGTAGGTTTTGAATCCAATACAAAATGATTCACAACACTACTGTTAGAAAACAAACTTTATATGAATTATTTTTATTTTTCTATTCATATTTTTCAAGTACCATTTTATACGTCAACCTCCGTCTAAACAGTTTCACACCTTTATTTTACTAACTTTATTTCAATGTATTATGTGCATGGAATACCTGTACGTAGGTGTATGTACATATGTACAAATAATGATTCATATGATATCGTGTTATGCTCAGTGTATACGGAAGCGCACTTCCAATTTCTAATGCAATGAGCCCAGCTGCTTGCTGTCGATAGCGATACATACTGTTACTTAACACTGCCACAAAAATTCTTACTATAACACTACTATATGCCTCACAAATATAAAGAGAAAATCAACAAAACTGTAAGTACCTACTACATGAAAATATTTACTGAACCAACTGCAAGTACCTATAGAAAAAGTAAAGTTTAAATTAAGTGCTGACATTTTTAACCTTAGCAGTGCATGAGAATAAACTTTTTACAAAAATAGGGTATTAAACAAAAATGGGTGTTAAGTTTCTAAAACAATTTTGAATCTGTGTTTTTTCTGGGTATTAGGCTAACGAAATACTGCCTGTAAAGTCACGACGTATCTACAGAAGAAGATTGCTCACATACCATTTACTGTAGCACCCATGATAATGGGATCATAGGCATATTTTAAGTTATTAATTTTTTGGCAGCCATCTGACGTCCTAATTTACTGCTAATAATAATTAATATAATTTTTCATACTCTTTGATGCGTAAGAAAATTTTAATATAATTGTTGATTTTAATTAATTGTAAAGATTGAAAATAAGTCAGCACAACATATACATGAACGATACAATAAATTAATAGGTTTGTAGAAACATGCATGTGCTTTATAAGTTCAACCTGGGTACAGAAATACAATGCATCCCAATGGAATAGCCTCACCAAGGGTTTGGGTGGTAACTCCTCCTCCTCAACTACAAAATAATACTCCAGCGATGTAATTATTTTTGGATGGCATCTCAATAGTTACCATACTTAAGCTTTATTTGACCTGTGGGGATCAAGCGATTCTTACACATTTAATTCAAAACCGAAATACGTCTTTTTTGTGTTTTAATTTATTGTTTGGTCGCCACTTGATTTCTAAAGGTCAGCTAAAGTTCACACATAGTAACTATAGTTAGTTGCCATCAAAAAATAACTATATAACGTATAAGTATATAAGTATTCGTTCTTGGGGGGAAGTTTTCCCCAAAAACTTTGGTGAGGCTATTCTATTGGGGCAGCTGTTACTGACATTAACTTATAATGACGCAGTGATGCAATACACAAGTATAAATGTACCGATATATAGATTTGGTAATAATATATATAAGTAATAGTACCAAATTTCACTAGCGCCCACCATCAGTACCAAATGCAACTAGCTGTGTTAAGATGTGGCAGTGTTTATAGTGCAGATAAAGGGAGTGGGGATTTTTATCGTCGTGATCATAAGTTAGAATTGGTGATCTTCTAAATCCAATAATTATAACCTTCGGTTGTGTTAACAGTCCACTAATAACAGTGTGTAGCTCGAGGACCAACAACCTACTTGCAACTAGATACTTAAAACGAAGGGTCACAAATGATATACCACCAATTTTGAACCTCCATTCACATTCGACACGTCGTTGCTATATGTTCTCAGATGCCTTATAGTTGATAGCCCCCCGCCCCCCTCCCATTTACAATCATTCCCTTACTGTGCTGAGAATAAGTGATAGGATTTTTACTACTACTTACTCCAAAAGTACAGCACGTATTATGTGCACGTATCGTGTATGTACATTTTAAATATGATCGATCCCTTCAAGAATAAAAGCAAACAACTGTGCAGCATCACCTGGGATAAAGCTCGGTTGGTAGTATTAAAGGGGGCATAAGATCTGATTTTCATCTGTCACCTTTAAAATTACTGGGCTTCTAAGCAGTAATAAGTAATGTAGAGTCTTCCGTCGGTGAAGCGGCAAAAGTCCAAAGAATTTGTAGCTTATTCTCACAATAGCAAAAAATGTTTTGTTTACTATTTGAAACAACACTACTTTTGAAATTTGAATCCGCAAATATTTTCAAACTGGAGATTGAGTTGTGTTCCAAACTCTGTTACCTATGTTTTTAATGGTTATTTGGGAATTGTAGGATATTGAATATCATTTTGTCACAATAATGCCACTTATTTGATGAGCAAGATTCTTGAAACCACCTCTTTTCATACCTTCTATTGAATTTTGCATTCAACCAGCTACATGTTTGGACATACAATATAACAATACGTAACATAACTCCTAGCAGTACGGTACTTTCAATACTCCAGTCAGTCACTCTTCAGTCTACTGCGCCCCGAAATACCCATTACATAGTACTAACATAGTACTAACAGTGGTACACTTACATATGTCGCTCTGTAAATAGAATAAACGGAACATATCAAATACATGTATCTACATAGGTTCGACCATTCAAATCTGGAGTATGGTCCACTTGGGTCATCGGGCCATAAAGTTCAATATATACATCCGGTTATGTATTTTACTTTGGAGTAAATTTTGTTATTATGCATGCAGTCCTACTACATTTGTCCGTGTGCGCTTCTTCATATCCTGAATGAAGATAAATTGTGATTCATTGCGTAAGAGACAAAAATACTGTAAACGAAAAATGGTTTTAAAAAATTTCATTATAAATTAAATCAGCCTTAATTTAGTCCTAATAAAATAAAAGTAACCGGAAGCACAGAAACTGGGACTGGAGGTTTTCTTAACCTATAAATATTTGGTACATAAAAGGTGTGATAACACATTATTCTGTCAGCCAATAAAATAAATGCTGGGAGTTAATTTATGTCATTCAGAATTAAACACAAACCAAACCGGCAAAGTGCATGCAGTAATTTATGTCCGTAGTATAAAAACTTTGAGTTAGTTCCTAACATAAAAAGGTAACTCTGTACGTTACCATTATGAAGTGCGTGAGTATTGAGCCTGAGAACACGTCATCGTTTTATTGGCTAAATTGACTTAGATGAGAGCAACGCAAGCAGTTATTGTTTATCGATGGCAGCTCATCTATTTTAATTGACGAAATTGGTTTACGAGGGATCAACATTTTGTGATTTTCTTTTGTAAAGGGAAAATGCTTCAAAATCTACAGGCTGCATGCAATCTACAATCTAGGTACATCTACAGTGTGTATTCTTAAATATAAACTATTTCTAAATTGACAGCACGTGCAACTAGTTACGGAGAAATGGACGAAATTAGCCATTATCTATGTCCTAGGTTTCTACAGAGGACGGATCGATCGTGGGAATTCAAAATTGGACATTAAAATATTGAATATAAGTTGAAGCTTATAAATCTATATATGTATATGTATTGTGAGGGTCTAAATGCAGTTGCTGTGCTAATAATATGTAATATGATGTGACAAACTGACAATTTTTAATTTGTAGTAATATATGTGTGCGTGTGACTTCGTTTTCCAACAATTTCCAGTCATTTTAAAGCTACACCAACCAATACAAAATGTTTGACTAAACGAGCGTGAAGTTGCTGGGAACTATTTGGGGGAGAGGGGGGGGGATGT
>JAQFZE010002100.1:0-15470 GCA_034695245.1 Dicyrtomina saundersi | reverse complement strand
TCTCTGCAATGGTAATTCATCCACTCACCAAAAAATCGACTATTTCTTTTAGTATGTATTTACATGTGTTTTAACGACGGGGCTATGGATTTACATTATCGCCTCTATGAGTTACCGTTAAAAAGGTCTATGAATCGAAAACAGGTATCTACTGGTAGGTGCTTGTGTACTTCATGGGGGAAAGCAATTTGATTTAAAAATGATGCAGGAATACAGATACTGAAATCTTTTATAGAGTGACAGTCTCATGTGTCAAATTCAGAAAAGTTAAAATTCTTGCATTCGTCTATTCCATTTCCACTCCACCTACCTACCTTTCCTTTTCCTGCCCAATTTTCCTGTCATCACTTTCGTCCTGTCTTCATACTTTAATTTATAAACTTTTTGAGCACCATAGCATGGCATGGCATGACATGACATGACATGACATGGGAACTTGTGCTTTTCTGTGTGTGACATTATATTTGAATTTACAATAATTGCGTATATACAGGTATGAATTCAAATACCTTGGTATGTCTATAGTATAAGTATAAATGTAAAACAAGATAATAACAGTGAAGTTTTCGTGAATTTTGTAATCTGACTTGAAAACCATGTTTGACACACCTAGGGAAAATTCATTAAGGCGTAGCAGCAGATTTATTTATTTTCCTATGAGTATACTTAAAGGTGTATAGTGTATGGTGTATTTATTCATATAATCAATTACATCCGTTTATCTAACTTTCAAGAAAAATGTGAATTCGTGGATGTCAACGGTTTCAACGGTTTGTGTGACCGTGACAATAAAACATATTTTTGTACCTATATTTTTTTCATCTATTATAGTATACAATAAATGTACTACGAAAATTTTAAACATAAAATTAATGCTATTAACGATTTCTTTGTTTCTACCATTATACATAATTTTTAATCATCATAAATTAGAGCCATGCTTTATAAACTTATAAAAATAAATATTTGTTAGTTAAGTACAAAATACAAACCAAATGAGCTTCAACAACTTTAGAACATATCCAAAGTACCTACGTAGGTATGTAGCAGCAGAAGGAGATGCTACCTTTTTTTTGGAAGTGTTGCCTCAAACTCTAAAGCTAGGAATTCAAAAGATATGTTTGATCGTCAGCATCTTTATTGCATTCCAAACCAACACTAAGGAAACAGCTTATTCTTACACAGTTATTCAAGCCAATGCAATGCAATGATCGGAATCAAATAAACCGGACAAGGTTTTTCTTTTCATCTCTACCCGAAAAAGTTATAAAAAGGAACTCTTCAATGCGCTTCAACTTCAACTTCCTATAGAAGTGTGTTTGTGGGAAAGAAGAAAAAAAGTAAGTTGCTTGAGTCAATTATTCTTATAAAGGTAGTTATAAGGCAATAGGGTACATACTATAGGCAGTACCAACGTTTTGGCCTTCAAAAAATTTATTACTTGGATTTAGAATTCCTTTTAGCCGAGCGAAAAGCAAGGATTACTAAATTCAGTGTCTGTATGTATACAGCTAGAGGTACTTTTCTTTCATCTTCATCTGTTATGAAACTGACCGATATTCACAAGTTTGATAAGCTCTCAACTTTAAAAATGTATTTGTAAGGCTGACCTCACAAAGACGCAAGTGTTGTTCAAATATGGTATAGCAATGGTTGCTACAAAAAAACATGTAATAAATACGAATTAATTCGCACATTTCATATATTTACCGCCTTCAAAATCACCAAAAAAACTCAAGTTGTCACACTAATAATTATTATATCTTGAAGAATATGTACCTGGTTATTATTTCGTAGTTTACGACTACGACTAACGGATGCAAATGCAAGGAGGAATATGCATTATGCAATTAATTAATCATTTTTGCTTAGTTTTGAATACAGGGTCTGACATATAGTTATTACTTTTAAAATGATTTAATTAAAAATGGGATAAGTTCCATAACAAGAATAGCATGGTGCTTTTTTTGTTGCAACAAAATAATTTGGGATCCGAAATAGAGCAAGGATGTCTATGTCTGCAGACACATTGGTAGGTAGGCAGATTCAATTGGCAGTGGCAGAGGCAGAATCCTCGAGTTGAGACTTGGTCTGCCTACGTTTACACTGCAAGAAATGCAAGACATCTAAACAGATATTAATTCCTCCAATATAATGCCTACCATTCAACCTACAATATACGTGCAGCGTGTACGAGACACTCAACAGTCATGGCTGTTTAATGGATTAATATTTAAATATAGAAATAAAAATATATTTCACTGGTACTCTCCTATATAAAAATCTATCGCTTAATTAAAAAAAGGAATTCTACATCTTCGAGCATGAGACGTGATTATTAAATATGGGCTACAGATGTTTTTCTTGTAACTGCACTGTCGAAACCGAAACCAAAACCAAAGCCGAAACCGAATCCGATGCCGAAATTCAATCGACACGCAAGTGGGATGTAGAGTCTATATATTTTTGAGAAAATGTGAAGTACAACGCGCTCTGAATGTCACTTCTTGGGCAAGTAATCTATTCAACTTGTAATTTCTCCTGAAAATCTTTGCCAACACCAACCCACAACTTTTTCCTATGGACTTGTTACCTCGACACTGAATGGCCTTTCGATTTGCACTCCGTCTCCCTTGTGGTTACTGGGGCTGGTACTGATGGAGTATAGTGCGAAGTAGAATATAAAGCATAAAATATAATAGCAGACGTGCAAATATTTTCGTCACATATTTTCATCCCAATGACCACAACCATACTCCGATATATTCTTATTAGTGACCACCATTTTTAATGTCTTCGTGGGTCTCTTTTTTTTGCTATTGATATTGTCTTGCATTCAAGTTATTTTTTTCATAAATTGAGAAAATACCATTCGATGTAAAGACGTCGGCAAAACTGAGCTCATCATATCTAAACTACGTATACCTTTGTGTGCATTCGTCTCTTGTGACAACCAATGGTAAATAAGGTGGTTCACTGTTTAGCTTTAAACATGTCAAGTAACAAAGTGGTGCCTGTAATTATATTGGGCTGCATATTAAACCGTACGGTTAGAACTGGGAATTATTTAAAAATATGAAATAATGAAGGTATAAGAAAAACGAATAAAACGAACACAAAGAGCTTTAAGTATATATTATGAATTCCCCTGGTTCATGCACTGGATTACGATACGATTAGCTCACAGTGTATTCGTTTCCACTAGTTTTTAGTTCAACACTAGTGTGTACTGCAAAGCATGCGCTAACCTGTAGTATTAATGAACAATTTATACAGGGAATTTTAACATGGGAAATACATTACCTGTCTCAAAAGTAGCTCCTTTCATAGGGTTGTCGTTTACAAAGTAATATAATACCCACCTGATAATTGAATAGCAGACAAGTTTGTGTGTTTTTTCTCAACGTATGATGCTGTATGATACTTTGTTCATTAAGCAAATATAGTCGCTCCTTACAAAATTTTGCATTTAAGAAAAAGGAATGAAAAATAAAGCATCCCATAGATCGTACATTGGAAATTGGAATTGGAACACATGTTTTATAGTAGTATAAAATAAATTTGGCAAGACTTTAATAACGACAAGTTTAGCATGTATGTTGGAGTGGAAGCGTAAGTGATTACGAGATACATGTGAGGTGTGATTACTCTCCATATACTTACCATTGAAAAGGTTATTTGGTCTTGGAGCTCTTGGAAAATACCAGAAATAAACAGAAAAAAGCCCCAGCTGTATAATTAAACCGTTTCAGCTGGTGCTGGTAGCATATGAAGATTTAAATCATAACAACATCCCCGTAAACCAGCACCAGCATTATACAACCAAACCAAAGCATATAGCCTCGGGTCAACGAAACACTTGCAGAAACTATGTATAGCTAGAATATCAGTATGTAACTAAAGATTTCAGAATGTGCGTCTGAGGTTAAAAATTCCAATATGAATTTTGACAACTGATGTATGGATGATGAATATCTAAAATTAAATTTGCAGAAATCAATGGAAACATTTTTTGTGATTTATCCATTTCTTGTTATCCAACTTGTCAGCCAATTGTAGTAAGAGTGAATATAGTGAAATGCTTCGATACTTTGTAAATTATGGTATTTATCCAAAAACAGCAACTTCACTTATGAACGCCTTCATTCTTCAGCTGAAGGTAAGGTCATGTTTGCGAGTGGCTGTGCATTAATATTGCCAGATACCTAACTTCCATACGCATGAATTGCCTATCTAACAACAGCACGAACCTTCGCTACGGTGGGATGCAGATCCGCTACAATAAATAATAATAGCTAATAATGCTTCAGCAATGACTCTGTCTCTGTAGGTATGAAGTTCAGCTTACATAAAAAGTAGATCCCCCAGTGTTGCGTACCCAAATAAATCTACATATTAATTACACAGCACAGTGATCTTGCTTTTTGAGTATATGTGGTAGTCTCATAGCTGTTGTCTTTGCCAGTGCCAGTACCAGCATCAGCATAACACCCAAATACCAACTCTTGCCTTTACTATCATTAGAATAGAACTTTGCATTGGCTTGGCATAAATCTAAACAGGGGCTTTTTCCATTAGATGCTAGAACATTCGACTCAAGTATTGTAAACAAAAGTTTATAATTTGTAACTTGTAGCTCCCTTCGTTAAAGTTCGTTACTTATATTATTTACTATACCTACATGTTCTCTCCATTTATTGGCCTAGTAATAAAACTACCTCAAACATTTCTAGCTTCTTGAGGTCACTTTAAGAAGCTAGAAGCTCTGAGACCAACGACTGGGAATACCTGTGCTTATAGTAAAGCAATCAATTTTATGAAATAATCACTTGCCTTATAGAATAGAACGGCTTCGTTAATTTATTGAGATGTGTTATGAGTCTGAGCCCTATCGATGCTGACTGAAAATGAATGTATAGCGTGTACGTGACTTCAATTGCACTTTACAGTACAAGTTGATCATCTCAAATATATTAAAATTTAATCAAAACACACATTAGAGCACTGCATGAAATTTTGGTAGTTGCTACCAAAAAAGGTGCACCAAGAAAGGTATTTCCAATTTTGTTTCCCAAGCTAAAAGTTGTAAAGGTAAGTAATGGGAAATGTGAATGGAACCTAACTAGTAAGTATTGAATCATGGAAGGCAAAGTGATATGATATATATATAATGTGGCCTAGGCAAGTCCATTTGAAGCTTTAAGAATTAATCATATTTTAACTTCAATTGAGTTTGCCGTTCACATCTCCGTAGCAGTTGACTCAAACCTTATGACCAAGAGAAGAGACTCAAGTCAAGACATTTTTTTTTTCAATCCTGTCTCCTGCCGTGTTTATGACTGCAGTCCTGCCATGGGTTATCGATGATGCATAAAACGTAATCAAATGAAATCAGATGAAGACACAACTAAAAGTTACATAAATTCGGTTTATATTTTAAACTTTGAAAGCAAACTATATTACCTATGTCAGTTTCCACTTGCATTGCTTAAAGGTTATGATGTAATGTGTTCAACTTACGATTAGAAAGTCAACAGCATTTTAATCATTACATGCATTCTTATTTGTTTTGTTGTTCCCAACCAACCACGACTCTATCGACTACGGTCGTCAACAAATAAATGAGCAGTTTTTGACAGTTGAAACAAAATACGAGACTACATTTTTCGTTTCTGGTTTCAATTTATAAATTCACTAAAATTTATTTTTCACGGTCATCATCTAGCACTTCCAAATCCAGAAAGTCAGTGACCTACGCTGTAAACCGTCTCTGCGTCAACGTATGTAAGTACATACCCTTTCCGCCTGTCATAAATGCCTTTTAATTCATTTACAATGTTGACTGCACTTATACCACATCATGTGCCACACAGCACCACCGGTGTGGTTTACAGTGCAGCACGTGGAATGCTTTTTTGAAATCTAGTCGAATCTCTGTGCTTATCTTATCATACAGGTTTATGTGGTGCACATTTTTTTGCTTGATTCGTTTTCAATTTTCTAGGGGAAATTATAGATTCTTAAACATGGTGTTTCATGCGTGGGATTTTAGCGGAGCTCTGTGTAGTGCTATTATTAATATTTATACTGTAACATCTCAAACAGTGGAGCTCAAGAACTAATTGTATCTTTTATTCAAGCCCTGGAAATTTATATTTACTTATATATATACATTTATTTATATATCTACAGAATGAATACTATCACGAATATCGTAAAAATATATTCAATATTATTACCGTTAATTTTAGTGGGATATAAAAAATTCAAAGGTAGTGCTAAGAAAACAAACAAACAAAAACATTTGTAACTTTTTCTTACGAAATGTCTGCGAGCTTTGTCATTATACGATGCGATGGGATGCTTTGAACTTTGAAAACATTGTTCAGTCAAAAGTAAATGTCACGTTTGTTTCAATACTGTTATCAAAAGGGAGCCGTATAGGTTGAGCTAATTGGTGAGTGTGAAAATAAATAGGAATAAGAAAACAAACAATTTACAATCGGCTTAATTGTATAAATGTCATTATATATAATTATATCCATACATATAAATACGTCTAAAGACTCGAATTTCAATCTAATGCAGATGTCAGACTGAAGCTCACGCAGAACAAAGTCAAAGTCAAGTCAAGACTGGGACTCCTAGTTAACATTAACAGGAATGAAAAGAAAAAGGAGAACGACCAGAGAGCCACAAATAAATACCACAGAAAAAATGTTTTGGTAGTATTGGTTCTTTGGGTGTAACATGACACATTGGGAATGCCTATGTCTAGTAGATCCTCTGCCCATGGGGTTTTATATTGCTTACTAGTCAGTCGTGCACTTGTGTTCTTGCGTAATATATGCGCTACATATAGTATGTACTCCTTTGATTATGTGGAGACGAAGACAGTATGGATGGATAAACTAGGAATAAGGCTGTGCACATGGGTCATGGGAAATGGGAAGATACGAAAACCAAGTAGGTATACATACGAAGATACCTTCTCGAAAAGCACATTACAGCTCGAGAAAGAGGATATAATTTAATGCTTACGTTAAGTTAGGTTTATTGCATTTTAACAGACGATACGACGCGATGTAAGTTTCCATTCCTCTCAAAGGAGATACAACATTGATTGAGTATCCCAGCAAAAACCAGTGTAACGGAAAATCAACGATATAATAGAGTCTCTCTGTCTAGTGTGTATCTGTGTATAAAGTGTACCCACATGCAATGTACCTACCATCTATACTCAATATGCTCTTCCTTCTGATCTCAATAGATCAGGAGGTGTAGATATAGATCATATACATGTAAAGCACCTCAATTATTCTTCCACTCTTCGATTTTCATTCTTACAGATTTTGGTTAGATTTACTTTCTGCAGATTTGGATCTGGGAAACATTCCCTAAAAGCTAAAAGAAGTCACGGATGCATCATCGACAGTCAGGAGTCGAAGTCGAAAGTCGACAGAATGTCAGTTCCTCATGTCCACGTTCGACGCGTACATATGCCCCTCGTCAACAACGTCAGCAGAGTGGGAAAGAAGAAAAGGAGGGAAATAATGCAACGAGATCCCATCCCCACTCAAACGACAGTCAGTTGACGAAACAAATGGTTGCCCTTGCAAAGACCAATTTTATTTTAGTATCAAGGTCCACCCAGATTAAGTCAGTGTCAGTAAATTGGTAACTGGGCAAAATACCAAAATTTGAGTCTTCCTTAGCATTGAGACTCCTGGTCTCGGTCCTCATCCCACCTAGCTTCAAATGAGGATCATGCATTATGCACATAGATACAGTCAGACAAAGACGCACGTTGTGCGACTGATAACCGACATCAACACACACAAATATGTCAGAAACTATTTCTACATCTCCATCTATTTCCTTTACTTAACAGGATCTCGACAGCAGGGTCGCATAATGAATGAGCTTCTTCGACCGACGAGAACTCTGAGGAACATGCAATGAGGTACATATACAGTCAGCCGCCTCATGTTTACAGATTGCAATGCCTTCTCCTCCTTTATATCTACAACTCACAGATAATCTGGTTGAGTACAGTCCACAGTGAGTAGTGGTAGTCAGAGAGACACAGTCACAATACGTACATATGTGCATAGGTACCTACTTGGTTACGTAGGTAGGAGGAAGGTGCTCACAGTCATAAGTTAGAGTTGTCAGCCTCAGCACAAGAGACAGCGAGTGAGAAAGAAATCCCAAAAATTTTATGTACGAAAGAACTAATATAATGGAAAAATTGGAAATGTTTTTGGGTCTCTGTCAAAACTGAAACTACATTATGAGTGTCTATTAAAGAGTATATTATAGATACTTTTAAAAAAGCTTGTTCCATTTTCTATTCCCAATTTTCAAATACATACATATATTATACCTATCAAAGAGTTTTGTTTCATGCGGGCTGTAAAAACATTACGAAATGATGTTGGAAAACCGTCGTGGCAAGCCAATAAGGACAAGTTCAGCAGTCGAGTAGGTAGTTAGTTTTTTTATAGCAACTAACATCTTAAAAGTCATAACTTTAACTTATTCCATATGCATAGAAGTGTGGAGTATCGTCGTGTATTAGTGAGTGTAAATTGAAGTTATTATAGAAAAAAGTAATAGTTAATGCTAAATCATATATGAAATCGTTTATTTACATGAAGTAAAAAAAATAGTCAACTGTTTGTACATTTCTTCTGCTTTTTTTTCTTCTCTAGAGATCATTTATCGGCAGTTCAGAGTTTTTAGAATTTTGTACATAGTTTGTATGGAGAATTTAGAAAATATGATGAAAGACAGTATAGCTTTGTTTTAATTTTGGTAAAACTCATTGTATTAGTAAAAGTATTACAGTGCAAGTAAATAGATTATAAAAGAAACAAAGATTACAGACACCAGAAACCTAATAGTTGATGATATTATAATTTTATGAGCATCTCCCGAAGACATACATTTCATATTATGAGAAAAATAAAAAACCAATTTCATGAGAATTGGGAACCATAACCAGAAAATTTAGAGTAGGAGTCATAACACACCCGTGTCAGTGCCAGTATACCAGCAGCTATTTTTTTCACGAACAATTTATTATTGCAAAATGTATGCTAAACCAAAACCAAAAATGTCCTTGAAATATTTGTGATCTTGATGCGTTGAATCGTATGCGGCTCATTATAATAATTTCAAATGTCTAAATATAATTACGTATGCAATGTAATGTAGTAATTACCCTTGGCCAAATGAAACAGAAATATATAATGTGGTACCTAGGCAAGAAAATACATGCGTACAGAGAGCGGGCAAGGATGAAGTTCGAAGTCAAAATGTCAATGCAACAAGTTGCACGATATGGTCGAAACTTTGTGCAAAAACAAACTGCGTGCACTTTTTGTAGGATAGAAACCGAGTCTGTCGTCTGTACTCTGTAATGCAAGTAACTTATCTGGTTCTTTTGCTACACACAGACACATTCTGCCGTGTGTTACTTATGAAGCGTAAAAAAGAGTGTCTTCTTTTATAAATAAGTGGGACAGATCTATTTTCAATTTAAAAGCATGGGATGTTGACATGGTATTAAGTGATACAATTGCATTTTCTTTTCTGGACACAGGTTAGTATCTTAGCGGCTACGGCTAGGCTAGACAGATGGGGACTTCCACTTGAACTGGAGTAGGAGAGAGACTCGAAAGTGTAACCTGTAGGGGCATGGTATGGTAATCGAAAGATTATATTTTTAGATCTTGACTCTTGAAGCGATCTTACATTTTACACACGGATCTGCCTACAGAAGGCTACAGTCTCAATGTACAGATAAATCTAAATTTGATACACTTCAAAGCACTCACACTCGAGCTCTCAAAAGAAAATTTATTGAATAAAAAAGAATAGTATAAAATTTATAAATAGTTCTTTTTTTTTCCTACCCATAGGCATTTTTGCTATCACCAAAAACTTCCGATTTCAACGAATACTTCAGATTCCCAGTCTGAATCTATGCCATATGAGTAAAATGTAACATATAATCAGTTGATGCATTCGCCGATTCCCCCTTGAATTCTGATGCTCACACATGAAATGCGTTTCCGAGCATATGCAGTTTTATAATTACAAGTATGCTCTCAATTTTACCTCTTCATAAATAATAATATTATTATTCAATTCAATTCAATCCACTATTGTGGTTCTGAGTCTGCTACTATTGTAATTTACAAAGGCATTTCAAGTTAATAATAAAGTATATATACCTAAGTCAAATTATAGAGTAGGAACTAAACTACACGGCTAAATTTTAATAAAGACCACCTACACCTACAACCTACATATTCGAGTGTATAGGCTATTTTACTATTTTCTAAGTAAGCTCATAGATTCCTAGTTTACCAACTGAGTAGGCCATGAAACTACAAAAGTGCTCTTATGTGTATTAAGCTCATAAGCATCAATTTCTACACAATCACACAGATGCACATACTCGTCAGAAAATATTTGCTAGGATGCTTCATAACATGCTGCCATTATTATAGTAAAATAAAACATGTAACCGTAATAAGAACAGAAACAGATAAGTACTGTGCACTGCCGTCAAAAATATGTATGCCAGGCTCTTCAAAGTTAATCTTTTAAGCATAATACTTTGGAGATAAATTCCCCGGCTACGACTACTGTGGTAGTGGTCGTAGCCGGGGAGCGTCTACGTTCTGCCAACATGCCAGTAAACGGTGTACTCTATATTTCTATTCCCACTAAACTTGATAGTTTTATAGCAAATACATATTATTACGTCGATCAAATGAAGACCGCAAAGATTCTTTCCACTCAAAATGCTCTGCGGTGTGCAAAACATATCAGTACAAAATATGCTTTCGGTTCACATGCTCACACAAGCGTGTAGATTTGATTACGTTTCCATGCACGTTGATAGTTGCCGTGTTTCTACAGTTGAAATTTAGAGTTGCAATAGACCGTAGGACGGAAAGTCAGTCTCAATATTGTAATTATTACCATAGAATAATTTTGCGACGAGTCTAGTTTACTAGAATGAGCAAAAAATATAAATTTCAATTCCATGTCGCACCAAAACAATGCCCACTGATTTCATGTTCACCATTCCACAGAAGTCAGTAGTCGTCATTCGTTTTGTATGCGTAGAAATTTAGCGTTACTAGCAAAAGGAAGGTAATCATAGTTATGCCCTGCACTATAATTTAAATGAAAGATTTAATACGATCAATTGAATAGGCTTTAAATTTTCAATAAGATTTAATCACAATTCGCAATCGAATCGAATTTATGCTTTGAAATGTGTATAGGATAAGTAAGTATGTATGAGTAGTTCATTCCTTTAGTACTGATACACTTAATATTATTTTTTTTACCTCCGTCATAAATCTATCCATAAATGGGGGCTTCATAAACGATTCATGTTTTATTGAACTTATATACTGCAATACTCTCAGCCGGTTTCCCAGTCAAAGCCCTAATCAATTGAAACAATACTGCAGCGAATGAGGAGAGGGAGAGGAGAAAAAACTCAATCTCAGATTAAAACTTCATGATGATCAGTACATATATGTACAGCCTATTCGAACCCTAAAACTTAAAACTAACTTTAAGAGGTAGTTCCTGGGCTACGTCTACAGCACGCAGTCTACGATCTCCTAGTGTTATCATGTAATATTTAATCTGATCCCAAAATTTAGTACAACGCTACATTCTACGTATAGACAAACACATATATCAATGGAAATGGACAAAGGTATGTTAATTACACTTTGGTATTGGCTATTGTAAGATGATTGACGTTTATTGTGCAAGTATGCATTGCCTCTTATTATGATGCTATGAGACTGTGAAAACTAAATCTCACTCTCAGATTCTTCAGAACTCTTCAAAACTATGAGCCAATCACTATACATTACATCATCCTAATAATATTATTTTAGCATATGGAATTTAAAATAATTTATTCACAAGCAGTAAGCACATTCATAATTATATCTGAATCATAGCATTACTAAAGCTAAACTTTCAGAACATCGCCTTAAAATAATAAAGAAAATAGACTTTGAAATCTTTAGGCCAGATTGAGGATCAGGATCAGGAGAGGACTGTTATTTGGACGTAAATAATATTATTTCCATTTATCAATTGAGATTTAAACGAATATAGTTTTTTTATTATAATGTATATATGGATATGGATAATGTATGGTGGACCGTCTGAGTGAGACTTGTAGCCGACAGTCATAATGAAGTCGATCTCTACTATCGACTTCGACTATCTACCATCACTCCCTCCTCATCTACATCACCAATTTAATTATTTATTCGTACCTTCGAATCTGTTAATCAAATTCTTTTCACACCCCTTTTGCTCAAGAAGTCAAGGTTGAGCTTCATCAGCACGAATTTCATTTGACTATCTGAATCAAAATTGACGAAATAATGGCAACTAAACAGACCCATGTAATTACCGTGTTCCGCCTTTACATCTTGTACTGCAGAGACTCTCATCGACTCTGACTTGAAATTGTATCGTATACGGAAACTAAAGGTACACTCTACAAGTCAAAAGTTGATATCGATACTCGCAAAATATATTATGGGTAACATCCAATAATTTGTGCATAGAATTTTTGCACGTCTGATTTGTGAGCATCCGTAATTCGTACTTTATTTTACTCGTCTCATAGGCGAGTGTCTAGTTCTTAGTTAATGCTTCTCCTTCACTGTATTTATTTTCAGCCTCATTAGAGTTCGACGAGATGAAAATGAAACTGAAACTTGAGCTTATTAATAGTTATAGATGTGTGTAGCTGTGCATTTACATTTGCTCCTGCTCTGTCAGTGTATCATACCAGTGTATGAGTGAGAAGGACTCTACGTATTTCTATTCCTACTTCTTATGGAGTACCTGCCTGAAAAATAGATTTTCCCCTTGTACTAAAGCTAAAGCAAGGTGAGGAAGTCCATGTCCTAAAGTAAAACACTAAATATGATCTACAGCCTCTGATGGCGATGGTAATGGTAGTGACATTCATACCTAGTTTTGTTTAACATTAACATTGATACGACATGCACGGCATTGGAAAATGGAATAATATCTTTTATGAACTGAATGTTTATATAATTATTATTATTACCAGAACGTACACAAACTTTAAATATGAAGAGGGGAAGTGAGTAACATATTATTGTGACTATGCCACAGACAGGGAGTAGGATCATCCGACTACATACCTACTTAATTATTGCAGATTGAAACTCAAATCATCCCACATTACAGAGATAAACAAAGTTTTCAGTACACCTACCCACCCATGTTATATCCAGTTCCAATATTCAGACAGTCAGAAGCGTAGTCTATTATCAGACCACATGCCACACATATTATCATTATCTGCTTCACTTCAGATTGAGACACACACACACACACTGAATGCCCATACAGGCACTTACTAGTTAGTATTTGGGATATGAGTTTGAGCATTCGCCTATCATAGTCTGAAATACACTATGGACTGAATACTAAAGTTTTTAAAGGTGATAAGGAAAGCCGAAACTACAGCATAAGTTTCAAAACAGTTTTAAACAGCCTCCGAGAAGGTCCCCTAATCCTCATTTTAATTATTACAAATGATGTATACCCACACACGTGAACTTTAAAACTTTTTATGCTTTCCTCTGTACAAACTTGTTCAGAGTTTAAAATGGCTCTAATTATTCTAATCTAGGTACCTCAAGTAGAAATTCACTCCATGATTTCTAGTGATTATGAGATAAGCAGGTGGAACGTGTGTAGCGGAGTAGCAGTAGGAGATAATCGACACTAACGTGTTGTTACAGTACAGACGGATTTACAGAGATCATCAGCGGAGGCAGACTCAGTCCCATAACTTGAGGTATACTTATCCCGACATGCAATATTTATGGCTGTGTCACACGTGGGGGAAGTGCATTACATTAATTAAGACTACAATTACTCATCCTCATACAACGCATCCCTACCTGTAGTACACATCCATTATCCCTGAGAGTTGATTTGATTACCAAGTCCATGAGTCCATGACTGCCTACCTACTACACTGCGTGATTATGCGAGGCAGTACAGCTCTAGTTCTTGTGAAGTACAATTATCATTATTATAAAATGTAGGAAAACCTAAAACACACCTCCACGAAAAACTTAAGTTTTATGCGAGAAAAGCCATTTGTACATTACCAGGTATTTACATAATTACTCCATAATCTCTACTCTCTGGTCATTACAAGCACGCCATGGTGCTGGGGTCCAACTCCCCGTAATATAAGTGTAATAAAAAAAACATATTGTCCGTTGAAAAATAAACATAATAATAGGAAATCAGTTGCTGTGAGCACTATGTGGACTGTGACGGTGGACCACTCTGGTATCGATATAGTGTTGAGAGAACCCTGTTTGTCCCCCTTTGGAGCTGTGCTAAAAGGCAGACAACATACTGACAAGTGTACCACACAAGCAAACTGCCCCTAGGACTAAGCACGAGCTAGTGCGTAGGCTGGAATTATTGGTAATTGGCATACATAAAAATTATGCATAATATAATTACCTATATTATCGGTGATTATATTTTGTGCTAAATTCAAAATTTATATGATTATGTTCTACTTTATTATATTTACATACTAGTAAAAAATATTAAAAATAAGTTTAGAGTTGTAGGCGTGTGGAGGTATGCCATGTCTGATTACTCTGCATTTTATTTCCTTCACGCACTTCGTTCATTACAAATTACAACTGGTATGGACAAGAACTATTAGATATAAATATTCAGCAGTTCGCCGACCACAACCAACACTGCAGAGAGTAGACTGCAGAGATCACGGCCAAGAGCAATGAATGCCTATGAAATGATGTATCCCACATAATTAATACACTTTACATTTTACATGAATGTATGTACACAAGAGCAGGAGCAATGAGAATCTGGCAATTTACATTCCCCATGAAACGATATTCGTCTCGAAAATCAGAGCGGATGCTCTATTATTACCACTACTCATCATACATCATCAATCTCATGACCAATTTTAATTATGACCTTCAACTTGACAAAAATTATTATTATCAGCGTAATACTAAAATTAATTTTCAATAGTCTTTCTTAATTTCAAACATTTCTAATTACAATTACAGACCGTTGTATAGGTCATTCAGCTTAAATACAACTCATATTTCGTAGAGCGGACAATAACACTTACGCATTAATATTTAATTAAATTGGAGAATTAAAATACATGGTAGTGCTCACTATTGCCATTAGTACAGTTGGCAATAATTGTAAACTTTATAAATCTCTTCCATTTCGCACGCTTCCATTGCGTGTTTATTTTACAGAAAAAAAAAATAATGATGAACCAATTGCTTACCGCGGTACGGAAGATCCTGGAATATTCCAACTCTGTACAAAATAATATATTGTACTCTCACACCAAA
>JAQFZE010002099.1:0-15470 GCA_034695245.1 Dicyrtomina saundersi | reverse complement strand
AGAAAAGTGCAAAATGATCTATTTACATGGTTTTTAAAAAGTGCAAAATGTTCTTTTTACTTGATTCAGAAAAGTGGAAAATGTTTTATTTCCATGTTTTTGAAATGTACAAACAAATTTATTTTGGATGTTTTTAAAAAGTCAAAATATTCTTTTTACATATTTTTGAAAACTGCAAAATGTTCCATTTACATATTTTTTGAAAATTGAAGCAGCGGGGGCTGCCTGCGCAGGCAGCATTATCCGGCCCTGAATCAGCTGATATCATATTACGCAATCCTGTACTTTTTGTCTTGAAATCAAAGGACGGGAGATATGATCCAAATTCCTACTATGGGATCAAAGGGAGTAGGAGAGTTTACTTAACGGTGTGACAGCGTCTAGTGCTTGCTTAATTTTAGCTCTCGGTACAATCTTCCATTGTGAATGTGTTTTCTAAAATATCCAATACAAATAGAAACTATTAAATAAATACACAACAATTACTATAGCAATTGCTAGTTTCTAATTACACACAATTTGTCACGTGTAGGTGTAGTATGTGTACTTAAGTGTATGTTAAAAAATATATTTAATTTACTTTTTAGTACAAAAAATATGAAGAAATATTGTAGAAACTGAAGGAGACGTACCTATTTATACTTAATCACGTTTCAGTTATTACATCCTCTGGTATTTTGAGGCATTATTCTCACTCTGGCGTCTAGTCCCAAGTTCCAATGTGTGCTCAAATGTGTGCATAATATAATTACGCATGGCTGCTGTAGATCACAAATTGGGATCGTAATCTTCTGTTTATTCTGTTAAATCATGGAAAATGCGCATTTAATTATATTAAGTAATGTATACTGGTAACTACAACGAATCAAATTTTAAATTGAAATCAAGAAACTTACGCAAGGATCCAAGTAGTATCATTTCTGTGTCCAAACAAACCTTGTTGACTTTCTTTATTTTAAAAAAAAAAGAAGTGTTTTTATTTTTTACACCGTCGTTGGAGACTTGATAGTACGATTTTTGAGAATCAAGAATAAACAGTTTTTTAAAACTAAATAATGCAAAACATTATGTCCATAACCTACTTTTTTTTGCTGTAGCCTGTCAATCGTTGTTTAACTGTCGTTAAACTGCGTCGTTGTCTTAAGGAGCAGATTATGTGAATCACAAATTATCGAAATAGGGACACTTTTATAGGTAGTAAAACTTCTGTTCTGACGATGAGTGTTGCTACTTCATATTATTCCTAAAAATAATCCAGTCTACAAGGGTGTGAAATAGTAGCTAGGCATAATTACCTATCAGTTATACAACGAGTTGATTTTTAGTGGGCTTCGTAGGTGTTTGTGTTTTCCGATAACTTTTCGAACCATAACGAGGAGCCTTTACAAAAAACGTGTGTGCCTGTCTGACTCGGATTTGGGTGAGATTCGCGTATGGGAGTGAGTGGAAGAAACAAATAAGGTCTATCTGTGCCATGACGTGACTTGAAGTGCCGACGAGGCGAGTGAGATATGAAACCCCTACTGCTTCAATACTCGGAAGTCCAAGCCCGAAGAATACTTTAAAGCCCAAACCTGCTTTTGAAAATAAACTTGTTAGCGCTAATAAAGGACCGTTTTTTTTTGTAGTCTGGTTTCAATTTCGAATTCAGAACGTAAACATAATCACACCCGGCAGATTTATGATTGACTAATATTGTACCATTACAGTAGCACCTACCTATCTAGTTTCTTACTCTATATACATACTTAATACTAAATACTACTATAATGGAGACAACATAAGATACGCATTTTAAAATATAGAGATAACTTCATAAATACAATAACATATAAATTGTCCCGTGTATCACGTGATCCCTATCTTTAATCCTATCGCAATCTCACCATTTCTATGATAATGATAATTTTAAAAAATTAACACTGCAAGAAAAAGTGCATCTACAAAATATTTTCTAATATTTTTTTCCCATCATCTCTGAGTATGAGAAATTGAAAAAATTGAAATGTGTTTTGATTAATCAACATAATAACAAACTAACATTATGATCCACCCTCTCATTAAATATCCAAATCCAAATTCATCATTTATCACTCCCAATGACATCTCATATACCAACCAGGACGAGAGCCCATTTCAAAATCTATATAGTGAAATACAGTTTATCAGTACCTTTAACACATGCAGTACATAGAATCTCTAACCTACAGTAACTGCATGATGGCAATTGCAAATACACAAAATAATTTATCTGGGCCTCATAACATGTACAAATAAATGCCTAGGTAACTTTGTTTTGGGCGATACAGTACTATGCACACGTCGTCTCTATAGAAATAATAAATTACAGATCCATTATCCATACACTGACCGAGACTGACTCTGAGGATAGGGATAACGATAATGAGCTGTATATAATATACGATACGATGAGGGCTCATTCTGATTCAGTCTCTGATAGTATACTCACAAATAATGAAATGAATTACCCTCTGCCCTGTGGTCGTTTCATTTTCATTAATTGTATTTCAATTTCATGTAGCTTCATATTATACAATGTTAAAACAGACCTATGCCTATACCTATAACAGGGACATGGGTAAGCTGAACAGATAACTGTATTTATTATTTAGTTTTGACATTTGACTTTGCCTCTCGACCATTTTCTCTGCTCTACCTTTTTTGTTTGAAATAGCAAATCCACTCATGCACTCATACAATTTCCCCTAATTAACATTAAATTACATTATCACTATCACTGTCCGACGTCGACGTCGACGTCCGACCCAACACATCTAGCTCAACTAGAGATCCAATACTCAATAAAGAAATGTATAAAGTAATTGATATTTTAGATTTAAATTTCGCAGGATTCTATACATTCTACAGATATATCTAATTGGGGGGAAAAGAGAGAGAGGTGTTTTGGACTTGAGGGTTATTTTACAGATAAAGACAGGACCGACACCGACAGGACCAAGGATATAGGGGAAATACGCGCCTTGCTTGCAACTTCCTATTTCTATATAGGTACCTACCTAAACCTAAAATACAGATATTATACCTTACTTATTTATTGGGTGTTACTGTAGCAGTGTTAGTTTCGTGAGCGTGCTTCATAGTTGAGCATCAGACTACACACTTAATATTAATTTCCCAATCCAATCCCGCCGCTACTGACTGACACTGATATCATGATACTGCTAATGTTCATTGCTGTCTATCACACTATTTATAACACTGTACGAATTCCCTAGTAGCACTCAAAAACACACCTTTTTGTCTTTTTTCGGCCCATATTTGAGGATTTGACAGTTTACACCTATTCAAATTTCCCCTTCAAATAAAAAACATTCCCCAAAAAACAAATGAAATCAAGCTTATTAGTGCTATAAGTGGATTAAATTTAAATTTAATTAAGTTAGTGAGTCATCCCATTCAAAAGTTGCTGCATGCTACCGCGATGGACTTTGACTGACAAAACTAGAAACTATATTATAGATAAAAACTCTGTGTAACAAAAATAAAAATTGAAATATGCATATTAACTACCTAAATGGTAGGTACATTCAAATTCTCAAATTTGGTTGTGAACAGACACGTACACTATTTACCCAAGAAGTATCTCATCTCTTCCTTAAGATAAGTACAAGGACATTTACCTAATACAGAACCGACTGTATAGCTATAAAACATTGATAAAATACTAGACCAAAATTTGCTTTACATAATATTATTAGATTCACTAAAATTTGACATAATTATTCTTATAAAAATAGAAAAATAGGGGATAAGAAAAGTTTTGGGACTGTCTTAATCGCGGTTGTGCATGTATTGGTATGTTGATTTCTGGAACGGAAAAGCTACAGATTATATTAAGTAGGTAGTAGGTATAAGGTATTGTATGTTTGTATTTTAGAACATTGGAAGTTGGAAGGAATGAAGGAACAGAAACAGGAATACGATTAGGATTAAGACACGATTACGCTGCACTATATACCTATATACGCTCCCCTTACGTTGTATCATTTTTAATGCTGTGACTCGTACTGACTACTGAGGTTACATAATAACATTTAAAAAAAATTGTGGACACTATATTATATACACTTAGTCCAAGTTGAACTAGTGTACCTGAGATCCTGAGAAAGGTAAAGGTACTTAAGACAGGCTTTTGTATCTTTCTACCTAACCAACAACCACCACCATCAATACCTCTGCTCACTATATCATTATGTATTTTGACTGTCTACTTGTTTCTATACATTTCTTTTTCCCTACCTACCTGCTGCCTCCCCCATAATACAGAAACAGATGATATATCCGTGTGTACTTGGTAGGTAATATGCATACTATTAGTAGTAGTAAGAGACGGATACTTTCCTAGTTACATAGTTGTAATCATACGGAGTACGGAGACGGACTGTGAGTAGGAGTACGGACGATGGACAGTACGCCGAGTATTAAGAACATAGGAAAATACTATGAACCATTATGAATGATCCAAAGTTAGGAAAAAAATGTACAGTGTACCTCCACAACAAGTACTCCCACATCTGCCTCCCGATTCATTTATGCCACCCTACGCACTCACTCACTACAACAAGCTCGCAGCAGAGAGCAGCCAGGACTGTGGAGTGGAATAGTGGAAGAGTGTGGAAACTATAGTATAGTAGAACTATTCTCTCATTCTTTCAGATATAAGGGAAATACCACATACAAGTTAACGAAGGAAAAGGTTGGAGTGTAGGAGAGAGAGATCTCATATCATCTCATATGATATGATTTTTGTTTGGAAAGAAGGCTGTGAAGAAGGAGACGAGGACTGACTTCGACTGGTGCCCCAAATGGGAAGAAGAGCGATTGCGCCCGCCCGATGGTCAGTTGGATTTTAGTCTGGCCAGAGTTTGCTAGCCGTGGCTGAGGCTCCTCACAGAGCATCATCATCTAATCTTCCTTTTCGTTCTTCCTCCTCCGCTCGTCCTCGTCCCTCGTCACTCCATCGTCTTGAGTCATCTTGAGTGAGTGTGTGTGTGAGAGAGTAGTAGTGTTGTTTCCTTGACATTGGATTTGGAATTTGGAATTCGGATCCGGATTTGACAGATCCACACAGCTCGAAAATAGTATAGCCACCTTGAATATTAGACAGAGTACAGGGTCAACAACATCAAAAAGCGACAACGCTACTGCATCTGTCTCAAACCAAAAACAAGGGAAATTTTAAAAGATTAAAATATGACTTGACCATGCAACTGTCATGTCACTCCGTGTCATCGTCGTCTACTAGCAAAGCAAAAAACAAGAGCAAAACCAAGTCCAAGAATAAATTATCCATAAAGTTCGATCTACCTTTCACCAGAACCAGATCCAGAGGAAACTTATAAACGTTATAATAGCTCATCTGGCTGCAGCCAGAGCTAAAAATCAGGCAAAACGATTAAAAGTATATAAGGACACTACTTATTCAAAACTAAGTAGCATTATTACTTAATACCTGCAATTTAAAGTAGTACGGACGAAAGTACTTTGGTAACAACACGTTATTGCCATTCCCAAGAACGCACACCAATAAGGAAACAATAAAAAAAATCAATTCAAGAATAATTGCCAATTTAAATACAAATGATTGTTTATAATCATACAAAAGTGAAGATTCAAATCTGTCTGTACTTTTATACAAATATAAGTTAATGTCAAGATTTTCTGATTTAAATCTGACGTTACCCCAGATTCCTGAATCGTAGTCAAGAGACCGGCTTGCTTGAGTAGACTTGAGTAGTCGGATTTCGAACACACCGACTTTGTTCACACGACGCATTCCATCATCGTCACATTTCACTTGAGAACGGGGGAACGGAACAGTAACGCTGACGTTCACTTTTGACTTTGACGGTACAGCAGACGGGTAGGAAACTCTGGTTTTAGTTCTTCAAAAAAATTCCACTGTTAGTCAGTTGAACGTTCACCACAAACCCGGTGTTATTTAGTGAACTGTCATCTGCAATAATTATACAAAAATTATTATACAAACAAAGTGAGAATCATAAATTATGCCTATGAATGCCAACAACTATAAAATTTGAGAAAGTAATAAAAAAGTTTGGTAATAATATTATCATATAATAATCAAAACATAAGTTTTCTTTCTAGGCCCTCGTTAACATTATCAATGTGAGTTTTGCTGTGAATGACTGAGAGTCTGGTAAAGAAATAGAAAATTCTAAGGTGAAAATTGGTACCTGTTTGACACTTGTTATAATAATCAACTGTACACCTGTGAATCCATTCCGGAACATTCCACTAATATTCCAGACAAAAAATGATGTACAATTTATAATAATTTAAAAAATATTCATTTACAACTTATTTTATTTACTATAAACTTAAAAATATCGTGTAGGACATTTAATACAAACTGACATCAGTGATCCCATACAAGTACTATTAAACTGAAAATATTTATATTTTGAATTTAAACCAGTTAGTGTTTAAAAAGGAACTGCAGTTATTTGAAAACAGCTTTAAATTTAAAATATCGACTATTTGATATTCAAAAAAAACTTCAAAAAAATAGAGGCAGTTTGGAAATTTTTACAGAAATCTGGAATTTGAAGATAACTGCTTGAATAGCACTACACTTCTAAAACTCTTATTTTGAAACGTAAATTTCCAAACTGAACCAACAATAATCAGTTATTAAAATCAAATAAAAACGCACTATTTCCTATATGAGACGACGATTGCATTCTTAAAAACAAACTCGAACGATTTACACTTTTAACAATCCAGCATCCAGCGTTGATTACTAAATTTGACATTCCCATACTCGTAGTCCTGCTTACTCAATAAACTAAAAACAAAAAAAAAACAGCAATAGTATGTGATTATAATAAATAAAGACAATTAATTATTAATTAAAATTAATAATTAAAAATATAGAAAATATTGCGGGAGAGAAAAACATATTGAAATCGTCAGTGTTCATTTACCTGGCTGTGGCCGTGTAAGAATTCCGAGTGTGTCTTGCGGGAGCACTCATGGTTGTTTTCGGTCGTCCAGGTGAAGAACCATTGGATTTTTCCGTCGGTGGCATGAAAAGAGTCATAGATCATCATAATTCCCACCATCATCACGTCCACCATACGAATGGTAACGGTGGTGGGGGCGGTGGACTAGGGAACAATAATAACAACAACAACAACAGTACTCGAATGCCAGGCGGTAAAATGACCCGGCTCTCCACCACCATCCCAAACATTCCCAATCTTTCTTCACATTCCATTTCAAATTCACCTGGAAATCCAATGCTTCTCTCCAGACTTGTTCACCCTGGAGTCGCCTCCCCGCCCAGTGACTCTCCCCATCAGGACAGCTCCGACGAGGAGGATGATGGTCCACGGGATTTTCGCGGTAAGAATGAGAATTTAAAAAATTACATCTGCATCCAATCTTGCATCTTCAATCTTTGGCATATCGGCTTATTTTCCCCCGTTCCTTTCCTGCATGTTTGGCTAGTCCTGGCTTGCTTATTTACTGTATTGTAAGAAAATGTGTAAGAAAACGCAAAATTTAGAATATACCTACCTACCTTTTTTCGGCTTATTGTTAAAACTTGTCTCAAAATAATCCAAGTAGTATGCAATATTACTCAGAATGTATTATTCAGATATACCTGTCTGAAATCTGCTTTTGCTTCCAAATTCAAGCTTACCTATCCAACGTAGCTAATATTTAATTTAAATCCTATAATCTGGCCACATTATTATAATATCATGTCAAAAAAACAGCATAATCATCATAATGCATTCTGCACAAAAATCTCAAAAATGACAAGGATTTTACATCTGTGAAATATTCATTGTCATTGGCAAAGCAATGTTATATACCTGTGACAGCGAATAAGAGGTCACTCACTTCCTTTTTCACAACAAAACTATAGAATATAAGTATACCAGCATACTCGGCATGCATCTTAAAGCATCATCGTAATATGAGAAGAAACTCATTGTAGTATCAAGAATAAAAGTAAATTACCTTTGCAATTTACTATATATATTTACAAACACTGTTATGGGTCTGACTGTGTCTGCCTACCAGAAAATTAAAGAAGGAAATAATACAATGCTTTTTCACAGGGTAGAGTACAGTTCAGTTAATACCAAGACAAAATTTGAGATTGAAATGTTCAAAAGCTTACAGGATTTTAGCTTGTCATTATATTATCATAATCATAATATCAACGTACCTAGGTAATTTACACCAAAAAATTACAATGTCCACTATAATGCCCAAACCAAATTTTTAAAACGGGGATATATCTAATACTGACGTAAACGTCAATATACACAGACAAAAAATGACAAAGACAAGATCGTATTGAAGATTCAAAATCTGCTCACAATATATTTTTCCAAAACAAAATTTGAAGGGTATACATTTTAAATAATAATTTACGTAAATCTTGCTTCAAAACAGACAACAAGTTTTGAGCCTGAATTTGTAAAGTTTCAAGAGCTAAATCTAACAAAATTGAATGTACACATTTTCTATAAAACCAAATGAAGTTAAAAGTCAAATTTGCAGTAAAAATTTGCTTTCAAAAAGGGGGCAAAAAGTACAACTAAAATTAATGCCATCTTTCAATAACCAAAAAAGTGCGAGGTGCGATGTTCAATATTTCCATCGTGTGGTCGTTTTCTGTAAAATTACAAAAATTAGTCCACAGTCTTAGAAATAGCATATGAAAATTTTGTGACTGCAGATAACTTGTTTTGCTCTTTCCCTTTAAATTCAAGCTAACAATAAGATGATTACGAATATTACGATACTAACTGAAAACATGCATACTATACCTGATATTATGCCATCACAGTACATCTAAACATTTGTCTGAACCCATTCGTCTCTTCTTTATTCATGCATCCGCCACGGGATTAGACACGGCCATTATATCATTATCATTATTTCATTTTCCAAAGGATATATCAAACAGAAGCAGAATTATTGCTTCACACCGCGACCACGAGAGACACTATATAGTATATAGGCACTGTCCACTTCCACATAATTTAAAACCCGCATTGGCTTTAATGGCATTCTTCTTCTCTTACCCTTTAAAAAATAAGAAATAAAAAATTTATGAAAATACAAAAATAATAACATTTTGCACACGCCGGTAAACACTGCATTAAACTATGACGAACGTTGAATGTACTGGGTTGGACGGTTGGACGTAGAAAATTACACACACCTAGTATAGCTAATTTTTTCCTACATTTTCAATTTCACAAAGAAATTTAACATACCCTACTACCAAGCCAAATCATATAATAATAGAAATTGAAATGACGTTGAATTGGAATTTACTATTATTTTATTTAAGTTGAGAGTGTATAGGTGACCATTTTATATTATAGTCTCGCATCTCAATTCAAAATTTTAGCACCATTCACTATATGTTTCAATTCAATCTTTTCAAATAAGTATCTCCCACTCCTTCCCTTACGCTCCCTGTACCTCTATACTGATTTCCCTATTTTTCTATTGACACTGACATTGAATGGGCTTCGCCACGCAAAAGGCTTTATTTAGAATTTAGATTTAGACTTACATTGAACAGCACAGGAGAGAAGAGATGATTTTAATAACACGAGCTTTTAGATCTCCGTCTCCATCCACCTCCACTTTTATCTCGGTGGTTAAGTTGTTCTTGTTCTGTTTTGTTTTGTTGTTCTTACTAAGTATATCCCATCCCCCATCCATATAGTCCGATATACATGTAGGTAGCTTGGTCTTTGGTTTGGGTTGATAGATAGAATGTCCCCATTCATTCATTGAGCTCTCTGAGCGTTGAACCCAACACAACCAAAGCCACGAGACAAGGGAAGCTGATCGTCTCCGTCTCGGTATCCGTATCAATTTTACAGACGGAGTATACACGCGGCGGACCTAAAATAAACTATAAAATAAATACCTTCCTACATATGGTATTGAAATTGAAATGTATTTCATGTTTACAGTTTACATTATTTGAATACATAGTACTTAGCTCTGCTCTGACTGTCCATAGTGTGTCTATTATATGCGGGGAAAAGGTTACGCGCTGGCGTTACGTAATCACTAATACCAATACACAATAACATTATGCACTGTCCGGGTCCGGGTTTATTATTCTCTATGCACATCCAGATTCCAGATCATTTCCATTTCAATTTCACTATTCAAATAATATCATCATCATCCCCATGAATTTCAGAATTGAACAGAATTCTATATACTCCAAATTCCAAATTTAGAAAATCCACGAGAACAAGGGACAGCAGGAATTGTGATTGGTGATGGTACTCAAGTTTCCTAGAATATAAAATATTACATATTATGCTTTCAAGAAATGAAGGTTTACACATACAAAAAATTAAAAGCAGTAGGCAAAGAAGGAGGCGGACAAGATAAGTATATACGTAGGTAGGTAGTATGTGTTAAGTACACAAGATGGAAATTTAGAACAGAATTTTTAGGGAAACAGAGCAGAAAAAGCTATTGGAATATTTGAGTGGTTCCTATGTATTTTCTATTTGTATAGTGCCATAGTCCGTAGCATATTTGAGTACATACCCATCGTCATAATAATGTGAATGTGTAATAGTGACTACTGCCTTTCCGTTCGTCCGCTGGTTCAAGTTCTGGTTCTGGTCTGGAGCTGCCCGGATACTGAGTACTTACACTGAAAGTAAATAATTACACATTATACATGTTATTATGCATAGAGGAGAAAAAATATATATTATCTGAATGGTTCGGTCGGCTATATATAATGTGAAGGAAAAGAGGAAAGGAAAAGATTCTCATTTTGGGGATGAATCTCGTCAAATATTCAGGTTTTTAGGGACTCCTGCTGCTGCTGTGCTGTTGCTACTCTCGACTCTCAGTCTCGGTCTCGGGAGGACTTTTGTTTGTACCCTCTGCTTAACTGCACAAGTATACGTGATGCACATACAGACCCTATGTGTATATATCTGACGATTTCGAACACCATAAATATTATTATGGAGTAGGTTGTGTTGTAGGTGGATCGTCCATTGGATTCGGATACTGATTGTGATTGTAAGAAGCAGTTTCGACGGAGTCCAAGTGGGTTCTTGTAGGCACTCACACCACCATCACACATGGATTTATACGTCCGTTTTCTCCGTTCTAGACTAAAATACATACATGACAAATGTACACAGCTCGAGGGAAATACAGAAAATATATAGAAATCTACAGAATAGTAAAATACAAAAATAGGGAAATCCGCTGAGTAATATTGAAGTAATTCGAGATATTTAGAGATCTAAAACTCTACAATGGAAAATAGAACATGTAGAATTCTCAGTGGATGTGGAGTATATAATAATGGAGACAGACGGATGGATTCGATACCCACTATAGAAAACTTGTGTAGCTAAAACCAAACCAAACCAAAAGTACCCAGCTCTGCCCTCTGCTCTACTCCCACACACACAATCTACAAAATATAAAACCGAAACCGAAAGACACACGAATACCTGAGGCCCCAAGTCCTCCAAAAGTTTGAATCATAGTTCTATATATTTCTATAGCATACAGGGCAGGGGTGGGATAATAACTAAAAGAAGAGTGTGCATGATGTCATTTGTATACATAATAATAAGGGCTGGCCTATGCATGGGTCAACATGATTTACAATTCAGAATTGAGAACTAACGCTTTGTTGACGTAGACAGTGCAGGGCAGACATACATTTCTCTGTTGTTATAATATGTAAAACTCGAATTCAAATTTGAATTCAAATCTCATCTCATCTCACATCACATCACAGACACGGACGGAAAGTCGTGGAATACATACATAGGCAAAGTGATGGAGAGCTTCAAAATAAAAATTACATATTTATACTATGTACAACAAGTACCTACACAGGAGAACTCACAGGACCAAAACCGTTTCCGATTCCGACTCCGACTTATAATACCGAAGCCAAAACTATATATAGGCGAGAGATCATCCGAGGTATGTGAAACTATATACAGTGTATTGCAGTGTGTAGGACGTAGGTTAGGAAGGTACTTAAAAGCATTGTGGATTGTGGCTCTCTCAATTCAGTGTGCTGCTGCTGACTCAAAAATAATAGCCATCATGCATGACCCACCCTAAAAGACCCTACCTTGCCCTCCATTATGTATATACATTTAATTTCCATCTATTTCCTACAACAAACTCAAACTGAAGCAGACACATAGATCAGATGAGAAAGAAGCAGAGCTTAACATTTAGCTTGTTGAGGTTCTCCTCCGTCCGATGTTCTGACTCTGACGATGACGACGAATTTATTGTGCTGCCAGGGTCTCATCTACATACAATATGCATACGGAATACGGAGTCACATACCATGGCTATAGAATACAATTCAACTACGAGGGGTACTTACAAATATTGTATAAGGATACATATTACCCAACATTCAAATTCTCACGTCACTTGTTTCACAACAACGAGTACGACTTGGAATTAGGAGATTAAGAAAAGGAAACCACAATACTTTAAAGAACTTCTACGTTCTACACGTACAACTCTAAAAGTTATTCCACAACTACAACCACAGACCTTTTAGAATAAGGATATAAGAAATACCTATGAAGAAGGTATTAAGGTAAAAGTACCTACATCTTGAATACCTATGCATCCTGCGCCTCCTATCATATCTCTCTCTCTCTCTCCCTCTCTAACCCGCATATCAAGGACACAGATCACTTTTCCTTTCCATTTCCAATTCAACTGACGGGCTTATTCGTAAGAATAGAAAAGGCTCGAGTTGAAACTGGGACTGGAACTGGAACTGAAGAAAGGATGGCTACAGTTGGTGCCATTATCATTATTATTAGGTACTTGTGTGGTTTAGTTTTTTTTAGCTGTGAGTTCATGACCAAGATCTGTATCTTTAATTTATTGTATGATTCGGATTTTAACTCAATTGTTTGTCTTCTCTGCTCTGTTCCTCTGCTGTTTGTTTGGATTTGGAGATGTGAAGTTTTCTTAATATGTCATGTCACAGTTTGACGTCGGGAGTTGATAATGATGATCCGTAGATGAGATCCTCAGGACGCGGAACGGATGATTCCTTAGGGAAACCTGTACATTTTTAGGACGAGTAAATTTATATAATAATTATTACATTTTGTTTTGTACCTTTTCCACTACTTTTGTACTTACATAATTTGGCGATTATTGATCATTGAATTAGTACAGAATGTTGTAAATACATCATAGTAACTGTCGCGCATCTCAAAGCGAGGGAAGCTTAAGAGTTCAATGCAATCTGTAGAAAAACAAATATTTGCAAAATGTTACATAATATACTAAACTAATATTTGCTAATTCTAAGTGCTTACTGCACCCTGTATCGACTTTTAAGTTATTCGGTTTCAAAAACGTGATCCACGTGACATTCTTAAATGTCGAGAAAATTTCATAATAACGAAACCTTATCTCGAGTAAATACGTTCAAGTTTTTAAAACGTTCATGTTTTCCGGTCAATCCAAAAACCAGTTCAAAGTAGTATGTCCTGATGAAGTGTTGATCTTTACAGCAGGTTGGTAGGTTGGTACCTCCTAATCTAAAATAAAAAGACAAAAAACAAAAATGAAATAATTGCTACTTCCACAATAAATTGTTAATGTCAATAATTAATTAGTCTGATAAGGATAAGGCACAAAAAAATAATATTACGTTTTGTCTTTACTTACATCAGCGGTTTCAGCCAATACAATGCAGCGCTACAATAATTAAATAATGAGGTAAACTTCAATTTCGCCACCAGAGACAGTAGACACTGCTCAAATCACAATTACATTTATCAGAAACCTTGTCAAAACAAAAGTAAATATAGTCCACTATTTTCTATACAGATAGTACAACTGTAGGTTCTTTGATATGTATTTCTAATCATTACAAGTTTATACAATAATTACCTGTATAGAAATAAACAAATTTTTGTGAGCTATTATGCATTGGTACAACATACATTCGGATAGCAGATAAAACAGTGTGCATTACTGCATTGTACTTAAATCAGAAATACCGAGCAACTAAAAATAGTTTCTTGTTAATGAAACTACTGGAAAAAAATTTTGGTCTAAGAAAACATTAAAACTGAATAAAACTGGAAACTGTTTGCATTGTACTTAAGTGCTATTTTGAAATCAAAATCCTAATCAGACCAAACAAAAGCTGAACCAAATTTAACAATGTCTACGTGTGGAGCTGCTTGAATCTAATGAAATTGTGAATTTAACGGAAATCTGTCTAGTGGTCTAGTCACACAAGTATATATACACCTCACCAGCAAAAGCAAACAAAATTGACTTCACAATTTTTTGCTTTAATTACTTTCGTGTAAACTTTACATCGTTTTTTTCTGAAGTTTTTGTAGATACCACAAATCAATATGTACAATTTAATAATTTGCTTTGATTAATCCAGGCTCTAAAAGAGGCGTATCCTCCTCCTGCCAGACTCCAATGCAACGATGATTCAACTATAAACTTAAAACCAATACGTATCATAAGGAGTCTTAAACTTAATCGTAAATGTTATGAGGAACTCACACGCTAGAGTTAAAATAATACAAACAACAGCAGTAATATTTATACAGAAGATAATAATAAATTAATAAAATTGTTAATTTCAATGGGGTGACAGTAGAAATTGAAAATTGGGAGCCAGCGGCAAAAAAAGTAAAAATGGAAAGCAAAATAAAAAGTTTATGGCTACGGGTTACGGATTAAATTATAATAATTATGGAAACTAATTATTACAACATAATTAATTCAAAACCTCAAAAAAATTAATTCAAGCAATGTGCTGTACTGACAGTGTCAGTAACATCAAAATAATCCACCCAAAACTCAAGCCTAGATTTTGTAATAAAAATCATACCTAAAGTCATATAAGGTATTACCACAACATGCATAGTTAAATACATTAATGATAATAATTATGTAGCCTCAAGTTGTACTTGGTATAATATATACACCTATTTCTTTTCTACACATATGTTTTGAATTTTGATTTTGAAATGTGTAATTATTAACACTGTCAAATGAATAATTTTGAAAATATACGTAATTACACATATAGGCGCATATGTTTTAGTTTGCATACAATACCCCCAATCTTATGCTTATTGATTTAATTTAATTTTTAAGCTGAGGGTAAACTTATTACGTTATGGAAATTATAAATTACAAAAATTTAAATTGGGAGCTATGTGAACAGAGTAGAGACAGGCTGACGTACATAATCCATATTATAAATTTCTAATGCTGATATCAGCTTTGAGTCATCATTTTAAATCTTAACATTTCCATTAAAGATTAAAGTCTAAGCCTTTGGACACTAACTGCGTGTACTTTTCATAAATCTAGCTTCTGAATTTTAAATTATTGGACAA
>JAQFZE010002098.1:0-15473 GCA_034695245.1 Dicyrtomina saundersi | reverse complement strand
GCACCTTTTCGAAAACATGGAATTAGAACATTTTGCACCTTTTCGAAAACATGGAATTAGAACATTTTGCACCTTTTGGAAAACAGAATTAAAACATTTTGCACCTTTTTAAAAACATGTAAACAGGACATTTTACATTATTGAAAAACATGAAATTAAAACATTTTACACTTTTTAAAACATGCAAATAGAACAACATACACTTTTTAAAAACTCCTAACTAATATTTTACGCATGTTTCGGACTTTGTTTTTATGACATAGCTCATTTTGATTGTAGCCTAAATTGGATATGGTTCATTTTGGTTGTTCACGGACGATATAAAATAATTAGGAAATAAAAATAAATTACAGAAAAGAAGTAACGACTCCAAGACACTTTTGCAAAATGGTAATTAGAAAAATTTGACTACATATTCAAAAAATTTAATATCGTAAAACTTTAATTTAATATGTTACATTTACTACTGTCAAAGTTGACTAGCATTTGTTTTTTTTTAAATACAAACAAAATGTGTTAATATGTATTTTTAAACCAATAATAGTACATAAGATAATTATTTTACACAAATGCCCTGTTAAAATAGTTTTTAATTTTTTGTAACTAATGCAAAACTTACCGACAACACAATATTTTGTTTCATGGCACTTCTACTATATGTAATGAATTTGTGAGGAATACCAGATTTTAAACTTGAATAAAAATTCCGGATCACTGGCGTTTTGTGAGGTTACGTATTTATACCTTCTCCGTAACTATATAGTGGAACGACTGGGAGACGTACGATCCGGGTGTCTATAGTCGGAGCTGGAGCTAGAAATGCAAGATAGTAGTCGTACATAAATGACGTCATCAATGGGGTTCATGGGCCTACGCAAATATTCGTTAGCATGTTATACATATTATGCATGGTCATGTTGTAGGCAATAATCAAGCTAATGACAGGGGAGTCATACGGTCATAGGGTATTCAAAATTGAAATATTTTGACTACATGAATTATATTGATAAATTACAAATCGATACACCCATGCTTTTAGCTTTCGTTAATTGTAAACCCTGCAGGAAGAAACTTGACTGTTGGACAGTGAGGGGTAGTTGGGTAAGGCTGTGGCTGTGATGTGAACCAGATCTGGAATGGCCACGCCGAGTTTTTTCACCCTCCGAATTTCTCCGTTGAAAAATGCAGTGGAGCAAGTCCCACTAGAACTCCACTAAAATTTTATGCCACAAGAATTCCAATCAATTAATTTCCAATTTCATTGCACACTGCAGCATCCATTATTCCTTTATTTAATTTTTTATTTTTATTTAGCTTTTTACGAATTTTAATTTAAACTAACAATAAATTAATGAAGAATAAAGTAGTAAAGAATAACAGTGCCATGCATCAAACCTACCATAGCAATTTTCTTTTTTTTATTACTAATCAAACTTAATGGGGATTTTGACTAGAATTTTGTATAAAATAATACCTATTGTGTATTACTAATACCTCATTATTAATACTTCATAATTATTACCCCGGGGTAATATTGACTCCTTCCTATAAATGTATATGATATTTTTGTCTGTCCTTAATTCCTAGCTTTATTACACTCGCAATAAATGTAGTACATTGTATATAATGGCTGAGTGTAAAAAGTCGCCTGAAAACTTTGCATCTAAGTGAATGCACCTCTCTGCCCCATAATCTTCTAGCTATATTACAGTTGTGATTTTTTCGTTTATATGGCAGGCTTTATTTTTCAGCATAACCACGGACCTGTATTAGTACACGTGCCTGTAATAGTACACGGGTCTGAGAGCTATGAGTTTGAATAGAACACGGGTCTATTTAACATACGATTATATGGCACTACACGGGCCTGTAACTGTACACGGGTCTGGGAGGTCGGAATTTGAATAGTACACCCCTTGTACTATTACAGGAAATACGGTACCTAAATTATGTTTTCTTATAATTCTAGAAGAATTTACGCCCAAGCAAAGTCGCAGTCATAATAACCTATTGTGCGTTCCAAAAGAAACAGATAACTGACTACGAGACAATTTATTGACTCCTTCATTCCATCTCCAAATTTTATAAATAATTTCAATTTTATTTAAATAAGATTTAGACAGACTATAATGTGCATGGATACAGCATACGGAACTGCGTATTTCTATTATTTCGATCTTGCTATGAATGCATATCTGTATGTTACAAAGTATAGTCCAGCCCAGTGAAAAGTTTGAAAATTATGCCCATGCATAACAAAAACGAATAATTTAAGTTTTGTTTAGCTTTGTACCACCATCGCATCGGGATCGGCTAAGTGCCAAATTGCTGTATTAAAAGTATTAAAATATGATATCTATACCTACGTATATTATGCATTTAGTATTTTTAGCTTTCGTTTATAGCGGCAGGCTGTCCGCTATTCGCAGTTTGTTTGCATTTGTTATATTATAAACTACTAAAATAAATAGGTATATACATATAATTATAGACAGACAGAGACAATTGTAACATCAGTTTCTGTTTTGATATTATGATGTACATTAAGAACATGGCTTCACCGTGTCTACTATCTATTGATGTCTGTGTACACTGTAATTATTCACTCTTCATTTGCTTCTATACGCAATAGTCAATTTAATTGTTGTAAATCACAGTAGCCGTAGCTAGCCATATCAGTCAAGGTACCTGCGGTATATGCTGTACCTACCTACCTAGGTACCTAGTAAGGTATGTATCTATTTTATTAGTGGCAAAAAAGAAAACCTTACCTATCTATACACATACATTAGCCCTCAGGGCCTAAGCAAATCTTCACATTCATACATTAGGGAGCTTGCACTAATACGTCATAACCAAATCTCGAATTTTGACCCAACCCCACTCGAAATCATACACATCTGTATGTACATGATTAGTATAAGGGATAGGGCGTCATTTTTTCCAGACCCAGCCTCCCTCAAATTGTATGACGTAACAGTTGCAAGGCCCCTATGGGTATGATATAATAAATATAATCACATGCACTGCTGTGACTTACGTAAGACATATGTACACTACAGGTGCCAACACAAAGAACGCAGCTTATCATTATTACATGATGTACCTACTCGCAGATTGCGTTACAAGTACATACCAAGCAGTGTATAATGGCCTTTTGTGCAGAACTCTAAAAACTCGCACAGTTCTTTTACAGTAAAACTACCTTCCAAATGCCATCTTTTGCATTAGTTGGATCACTTCTAGCATATAATCGGAAATTGCAGTTCTAGTGGTGGCAGGTACGTAGATTTCTGCAGTTTAGTCTGCACCACCCTCAGCCCTGGCCTACATACATGAAATCAGTCATTCATTTTACTTTAGCAATGAAAGAGCCAATATTTTTCGGACCAGCAACAACCTTCAAGTAATCATCGCCATTATTGGAAGCAGGAGTTTTACATTGTGAGGAGTTTCAAATTTAATAAACATATATATATATATATATAAAGAGAGCAAAATAACTAATCGTAAATTTATTTTCGACTTCTAGATCTAACTGGACAACTACATACTACTTAATCAATTTTACTAATTTATATGATATTCCTATTATTATTTAAGGAAAAGTAATATAATTCACTCAATTTACTTAAGAAATAAATGAGCCACTATTAATTGGACCAGCAAGTGAACTTTACTATTATTAAAGGTAAGAGTTTTACATCGTCAGAAGTTTCAAATTGAATATGAAGGTTTAAAGCAAAGCCTTTTATTACAACTAATCGTCAGCTTAATTTTCCTTTCTAGATCGCACTCTACAATTACCAGTCAATCAATTCGTGTAAAATCTCTATCATTAATTGAAAAAAGGTATGTCGTCTATTACTAATGTAGTCAAAACTACCCTAAATTTGATTCAAAATTTCTTTTATGTTAACGTTTGCATTACTATATTATTTTAAAATTATATAAAAATCTAATTTACAATATTTCTGTGTTTTGTCTTTAAAGACTGAAAAACGATATAATCAAATGCGCTCCAGCCGCAAGTTCAACAGTTCTAAAAGTTTTGGAAGTAACTCACAAGTCACACAGCCTTGAAGAGAAATTATATGCACTCCTACCCAAGCAGGTCAGCTTTAACAATTCACAACAAAATAAATGGTGTCAAAACTTTCCCCATGACAAACTACTAAGTATTTTCAACAACGTATTAATACAACTTCAAAAAGGACTAACAAACGACTCGTGCTACAGTCAAATTTATAAATATATTACTGACTATGTAAATTAATCCAAACGTCCGTAAAGTCGCATTTCTAAGGACTTGTGTTGAAGATTTTAAAGAAATTACCGATACTTTACAATCTACATTTTAGAAGTAGCTGACAAACGTAATATTTAAGTAACAATTTGTTCAGTAATTTATTAACATCTTAAACATAACAGGAATGCATTTTTCGATCCCGTATTTTTGTTTCCTTAGGTATATTATTCGTAGAGATATTTTGTATGTGCAGGTATGTAAATCTATAATGTTTTGTGTTGTTATCTATTATAATTTTGTTTGTAATGTAAATATTTTTTTTATGTGTTTTCCAGTATTGATCACTATAATTGGCTTAAATATTTCAACTAATGGTATGTACTTGTAAAGTGAAGAACTGAAGACCTTTTTTCTACTGAAGCAAGGTAAGCATTCAATTTATTTTCACATCTAAATTATTGTGACACACAACGATGTGCACCGAAATAAAATATGTATGCCTAGTAAACCAAGCAATTAGAGTAGCACCTTGTTTGGCAATTCCTAATTTTTCCTGTATTTTAAGCTACATCTAGGAAAGTTTCTTAGTTAAAACAGTAATGTATCTTAAAAACTTCTTATATCTTTGCAGTAAAAGCAAAATCGGAGATTTTTAAGAGTGCGAGAACGAAGAGCTGAGCAAAGCTCGCCATAATTCTTTGTTCTCGCCTTAAACAAATTTACGTTCAAATTATTATAAAATCTAAAATCAGACGCGTGACCTTGAACAACTAACAGGCACTGAAAAGTGCAAAATGAATGTAAGAACTTTTGCTCTGTCATCATGTCAATACTGTGTACGTAATTTTAACTACCTGTTAATAGAACCACGTAAATTTTATTAAGCGAAATAAAAATTAAGAACAGCGTTAACAAAAACCAAATATAGCAGCTACTTATTATTGTTAATAATTAAAATTAAATTGTTGGACTTTTAAGCCAGAATTATTTTAGGCATATGCAAGTATTAAATTATGTTATGATTTCTTTGATTTATGGCAAGAATGGAAATTCCATCTACACTGGAAAATTTCAAAAAGCCGTTTTGCGCAGCGGAGCGTGATGTTGTGGCTAATTTGTTTACTACATGTGGGTAAATATTTTATTTTACTCTATCAATTTTAAAATTTTAATTCCGTTGAAACAGGAAATAATATAATTTTTGAAACACTTTGATGTATTTAAAAGATTTTTCCTACTCCACGTTACCTTCAAATTTACTTCGTTTTCCGAAAAGCACTGGCAAGGCAATCAAAGCATCCGAAACAGTTAAAAATGTAGTGCAAACAATTATGTTTGAATTATAATAAATTATTATTATTCAATTGCATGGTAAGTCACAATTTTAGTTTTGCCATACTTACTATTTAAATGCTTCTAAATTCATACAACAAATACATTTTTAGTTAAATAGTAGTTTTGTTTTCAAACTTGATGAATCTAAAACTTGGTATTATTAATGTAGCCTGCACTTGCAGCTAAGTGGCCTTATTTTCGAAATACTGGATTCAGACAGATATGGATCAGACAGGAAAGGATTTCCAGAATGATTAAAATACTTCTAGACTACCGAAAAGACTGGATTGCACGAAAGAAACGGCTAACTAGGAAATACAAATGTCGAGTACTAAAATTGGAAAACAATAGTTTGCTAACGTCTTATAACAATTACCGTAGACAATCTAGTGCTCAATCGTATACAAAAGCAATTAAAGGGGAGCATGCATGTAATGTCTTGCTTGATAAAACCTGTAAGCTTGGAAAATGCAGTTTGAAGTAAATAAAAGACACAAAATGTAAATGTCACAAATACATTGCAAAGTACTGTTTTCTGTGACTATGGTGTTATGTGTAATAAGTTTATTAATATATATTCCCAATGAAGCATTATTTGCAAACAATCTTACGATTAAATTATTAATGTATATTTAAAATATTAAAACTAACAAGAAATGTTATTACCTTGAAACAATATTTTAAACAAATTTTAACATTATTGAATTAATATTGCATGTATGTTGTAATTTAAATATATATGTGATAAACCTTTACCCCAAATCTTGAAGTGAAATTGATTTTTGAGTTAATATTACCGTATAACTAAATCAAATTATATAACTATAGTTTATTAAACTTTTGGTCATATTTCTACTACAAATTCTTATTTCTTACCGACATTGAATTTATTAATTTTACACCTTCACCAACAATAATTAAAAAACATTTTAATATGAATAGCGTAAATATATTATCGCTTATAATATCTACATGCATTGCTAGCCTAAAAACGCTAATAACAAATGTTTGATAATGTATGGGTTTCAAACATTGTCATCATTTACAATTATTCATCACTATCATCAGAAACCTCATTTTCAATTTGTTGCTGAAATTCAGCACCTAAATTTGCTTCTACATGTTTTTTTTTCCACGTTTCCCTTCGGCTTTTATTATCACTTCGTGAGTGTGTTTTTAAAAACCGTTTTGTGAATTCCAGAGTGTCAAAATCGTCGAGTTCACCACCGTTATATCGTATTCTTAGCATTGCGTCAACAGTTGAAGGTAGCAAACTGAATCTTCTCCAGGATTTCATTGCTGAGTAGAGACTAAAGCTTCTTTCTACTTCTGCTGTGGTACATGGAACTGTGATTACGTTGCTTATAATTTTTCTAGTATTTACTGTCCATCTTATGTTTCGCCGCACACCAAGGTAATGGGACCAAAATTCTTCAGGTCGTTTTGATTTATATTCCAAAAATTGTTCATCTTCAAATAAGCTAGCAGTAAGGCTGGTCCATTCATGTCTTAGATTAACGTCTTCTATTTTCCACCGTTCTTTCCATCGCAGCTGCTCACTAGCAATAGTAATCTCCGCAACTCCATAAGTGATATACTCATGTATATCATTAGGAAAATGAGCTGGATCGAGAACTTCCAAAACATCTGACGGATCTTTATCAAAATAGTTATCAACTTGGTCCTGTAAAGCTTGCAAGTAACGTGCCATATTAAGGTATAAAGATTGGCCTCGATTGATATTTTGTGGTCTATTTAACGCAATGCCATGAATTTTAACATTTTCACGCGTTTCTATATCAATTAAACTAGGTCTGCCGTCAAATCCGCCATCCTCTGGAACTTCAAACTCAGCGGCATCCAATAATTTCACTATATAAGGACCATAGGTTGTCCTTAATAATTGTAATTCAGATTTTAATGTATCTCTCATAGATTTTTTTGCTATCAGTGTATCTCCGCGCGTTTGCATTTTGACTGAAATTTTCGACAGCTTAAAAGAAACATCGCAAACAAATGCGATAGTGATTAAGAATGTTCCGTCAAGTAATGAATCTAGTAAAGTGTCAGCATTTTGCCTAACGTCAAATTTAAATGTGTTATCATCGGAAATTTTTTCAAGTGCGTGAACAATGGACCTCCAGTGTAAAATAATATTTTTAAGACTTCTAGCTTTACTGTTAATCCATCTAATTTTTCTAATACGCTTCAACTCAAACCTTTTCTCTCTGTTTGTCAAAGTCATTGCCCGTAAAATAATACGGCGCTTTGCGCTTTTGGGATTAAAAAACTTGACTAGACTATTGACTTTAATATCTATAGACTGTAAAAACTCGAACTCCTCGTACGCGTGTTTATTAACTAACTCAATACGATGGCAGCCACAATAAACGGCGATTATCGGATTGGTGGCAAAAGCTTTCAGTTTATTCTTGAATACAGATGCAACATTTGGGGCGCCGTCACTAAACGTTAATAAAATTATTTATGGCATGATTTAGTTGAATTTATTAAACATATAGCAAATACTTTTTGATGTATTACCTTGTGTATCCATACAGTTTTGACTTGAAATATTGCTCTAACCCGTCTTCTTGTATTGATTTTTTGAACAGGTTGAATAGCTGAACGCCTTTTTCCCCTTCAGTTACTTCCAAAAGCTTATAAAAATAAACTTTTATTTTTCCATCTTCGGAAAATGTCTGTAGAAGGACGCTTAGAGACGCATATGCTCCAATATCCGTGCTAGTATCAACCATGATGCTGACCTCTTTCTGCTGGGTCAGCAAATGGTTAACTAGCTGCTTATGCAACGAATCACTAATACTCATCACCATAGTTTTCATACCCTTCATATTTTGGTAGAGGTGCCCTGTTTTGACATCGTAGAAGTTTAGAAGTTTTGTAAGCTGTGGAAAACGATAGAAACTCAGCCCCATTTTAGCTGATTGAAAACTACTTGCCATCATATTTTCAGTTTTTTCCAAGAAGTTTCTATACTTGCCACCTTTTTTTTCAAATTCTTGCTTCAAAATCTGACCACGCAATCCTTGATCAAAAAACTTGTAATACTCAAGAGCAATAAGGTGAAGAGGATTTTTTTTGTGTCGCAAAATTAATCCTTTGTTCATATTTCGCCTTTTATTTCCTATGAAGTGACCTACACCTTTAGTCATTATGCTTGTTATCAGATTTGATCTTGGTCTATCAACAATTATATCTTGCTTCAAAAGAGAGTTACACAATTTACATCTAAATTTGTTGTTCTCTGGAACAATTTCCAGCCAATTACACGTGTCTGGTTTTTCTATTTCCGACATGTCGATGTTGTTTAGATCACAAAATTCCTGTTTAATTTCATCGCCTAAATGATCACACGTTTCAAAAATATATTGTGGAACCTGTGCCAGATTATTTTCAAATTGTTCCATATCTATAGGCTGTGAAACAAAGCGAAATTGCGTGTTCACGTTTTGAGGATTTTCATCTTCCTCTTAGGAGTCAGAGCTCAGAGTAATATCTGAATCTTGGTCTGCATTTGTTTCTTCACTGCTTACACTGGATACGCTTTCGTCACTACTGCTTGTATCGCTATGACTGTCTGAATTTGAATTTGAATTGGAGTTGGTGTCTGAGTCTGAAGTAATATCTGAGTCAGAATTTGATTCACTTCCCGAACTTTCATTAGAATCAGTGTCTGACTCGGAGATTACCATTGGATTATTTAATGGACAACTTTGGCTTTGATCATCGTTTCTAAAAAATTCAGAAGGAATTTTAATTTCCTCTACGGGTGGGGTTTCCATTTCGGCTCTCTCCAAATTGTTTTGATATTCTTCAGGATTTTCAATGTACCCGTCATTTGTATCGGGATCATCCATTGGGGAGTGACAGTTTTCGTGTATAGTAGGAGGCTGGTCCGTTCGGGGTCTTTTGTCTACAGGCTCTTCAAACGCAGGTGAATATTGAAATCCATTACGACACGCATTGCGCTCTCCAGGAGTTGGTTGACTATATTTCCATAATTCCGGTTGAAAGGGTAAAGTTATGAATTGAAAATGTATATTTGAACAACGGTTTAAACTTAAATCCCTTGCTCTTCGATTTCCTTGCCAGTCTCGCAGTAACCCATTTCGGTTTAATGTATAGCCATCATAAAATCTGCTAAAATATTCGCAAAATACGTACGGACTTCCTGATGAAATTAAGTAAAAGTCTTGTATATTTCTCATTATTTTGTTTTCAAGAGGTTTGGTCAACTTTGTTTTTATGTAGGCACCATCTAAATATTTAAGTTCAATACTTTGAAGCACTGTTTGTTTTTCATTAAACAATAATGCCATGGCTACAGGTTTTCTCATTCCTATAGGGAGCATTTTTCTTGTTGGATCTTGTAGGTTTATGTTAGTTAGTTGACAGTTGGCGATGTCAAAATTCAGATTAGGAGTACCAGCAGACCCAATGGTGTAAAATGAAAGAAGTCTAGGCTGATGAGCCACAGTTCCATCTAGTTTGCAGTTTCCTATCAAATACCCTTCATGGTCTATAAATACTAATTTAAAAAATGTTAGGGACGACGGCCTGTTCATTTTTGGGGTGTCTAAGCAATAACTTGAAAGTTCAATAAATTGTTGAAGATTTGGAGCAAATACGTTAACTTCATTTATTAACCATCTGCATCCGTACTGGTACGGAGGATCAGGTACATCAGATGCAGACTTTCGTACTGAATTAGTTATTTTAAGTTGGTAGGCACAAATTCTGTAATGTAAAGGTAAAAGCCCAAAACAGTTTAAATGTTCAAAAAGCATAATTTAAATTAAAAAAGTAATTGATTTTATTTACGGAAACTTACAATAATTGAAAAATCAAAACTTTCTTCATCCTGGTAGCGCAATTTTTTCAATTTTGGAGTTTTTCTGTTTGCACTAGACGTACTAGAACTATCGTAGTCACTTAGTACCACACTTTTAAGAATAATGTACTCTCTTTACACGTCAAGGAAAGCAACTGCAACGTCTGAACACACAAAACTTACTTTTGTAAAAATAGATAATGTGTTATATAATATGTCGCATTATCCTTCAGCACAAATATTGGGTAGCTAATTGAGAAGATGTTTCTTCACTATTAAAGCTTAAGTTTTTTGTTGCTTTCTTGTTTAATGCAGACTGAAGGTTAATGTGGGCAGTTCAGCTCAAAAATCTTTGCTGTATTTGCATGTTGTTAACCTAGTACAGCACGTTCTGCTATGGTCTGTTTAAATGCGATGAACAACAGCTAAATATACCACATAAACATTTATGGTTTGGACAGCGAATAATAATCACCAATCAATGCATTTCATTTAAAGCCTGCCGCATAATTTGTGCATAACAGAATGTGGGTAAATGTATTAGCAATCATTCTGTTCGTTTATAAAATCACGTTTTGCGTCATGGCTTATTTTACTTTAAAATATATGGTTATAAATTATGCTTAAAATTACAGAGCTCTTTGACGAGCCTACAATAAGTTTTAAAATAGAAACGACAATAAATTATATGATGATTACTCACTTCTGCCATCATTTTCTTCGGCTTCGAATTTGCAAGAAACGCGCAAGGTTAAAAAGAAGTTTAATTCTACTTTATGAAACTTGCATCCATCGGTTCAAAAAAAGCTAAAGGCAAAAACAAGATATCCACAACTCAAACCACATTTTTCTATCGCAGGAAAAACGCGTAGCAAGTAAAGTACTAAATAAATGTTAATATGTTATTTATTATTATGCACCTATTATTACTGATTGCTTTGTGGTACTTATATTACAATTTATAAATATCGGACAAGGATTATTCGTACAACCGTGCTTTTGTATAAATTGCGTTCTTACAACGCAGAGATGCTCGCCCTTCCCTACTTTCAGTAGGGGTAGGGGTACCCCTATCGATGATTTTGAGGCAAAAACGAGTAGGGGTAGGGCTGTTGGTAGGGCAGGGTTAGTTAAATATTTGTAGGGCAACAATAGCGCTAGTGCCTTAAATCCTTAAAGTTGGGGTAGAGAAGGGGTAGTTTTACCCCTATCCTATGCTTTAACATTGGGGGCGGGGCTAATGTATAGCTCCGCCTCCTTTAAATAGGGGCCCTACGGCCTGTTTTGAGTAGGGGTAGACACACCTGGCTTCAAATAGGAGAGGGCTAATCTGGCTAGTTCTGAGCTCTCCTGCAGTAGGATTAGAGCAGGGATAGGGTTATCCATTTGAGCATCTCTGTTACAACGTCATTACGTACAACAACCATTCGTACAAAGAGTATTCGTACAACTAGTTTTGTACAAAATACATTCGATCATAAGACTCCACCCCACCGGGACACACTTCTGAAGAAGTAAACAAAATTAACACTACCAATTGCTCGAAGACTAAAGAAGAAGTTTTTCTGATTACCGTATTTCGTGCAATAGTAAACCCCGTGTACTATTCAAATTGAGACCTCCCAGACCCGTGTATTAATAAAGGCCCGTGGAATATTACAGACCCACGTACTACTATATAATAATAATAATAGTAATTTATTTATTGAGTCGATTTGGCGTCAGCCTATACAACATTGTTAAGGTTTTACAAGGTGGTTATTTACATAATTGATCAAAAGATCCAAAGATTCTTGGTAATTAAAAATAGGTTGTCAGTAAACCGTTACTTGTATGTGACTTGCTTTGTTGCGCTGTAACAAGAAGTTGTTAAAAGCTGCGTTTTTAAAAATGATCATGTCATTATAGAGTAAAATTAAGTTTACGTTGCATATGATTCATTTCTATGAGTAAAATAGATAGAGAAATAAATAAATGTGGTGTCATATAGTATGTGTGATGGTTAGTGATTGTCATGAGTTGTGGGCGGGGAAAAGAAGTTGTCTCTTCAATTCAGCTTAGGTAGAGTGTAGTAGTTTCAGATTTTTAAAGCCTCGTCCACTCGTCCCAGAAATTGAAGAATTGTCCGAAGTCTTCTGCGTCAGGGTAACGGCTAAGGATTGTCGGAATAAAGTTTTCCCTCGTTGTCCTGCTGGTAGATAACTTTTTAAGAAGTTTGGTCCGGGGCGGTGTACGTACTACCATATAAGACAGTGTTAAATAGACCCGTGTACTACTAAAACTTGTATCATTCAGACCCGTGTACTAATACAGGTCCGTGTACTATTACAGGAAATACGGTACATCTATTTGTTTTAGCTTTTAACTTTGTAAGATTTTGTACTTTTGTTCAGTGGTGAATGAGTTCCTTTTCCTAGTAAGTAAATGAAGCATCAAAGCTTGAGTACGAAGTCAGAGCTATACTATCAGCAACAAGTAATTTATAATTACGCCGACCTACTTACATGTAAGATAATGTAAATGCTTGGATAAGAATAAAAGGATTTCTTTGCTGACATACAGTAGGTTCTCACAACTGCGGTCATGCATTTCTTTATGTATTTTTTTAATTTGTTTAACAAATCCCTTATAAGTGACCTAAATTTCCAAGAAATGATCACAAATTTGCCCAATACAACCAGATTATTCTTTCTATCGGTTCCCGTAAATCCGGATAATTATAACATGGGAAACATAGCTGACCAACCAAATATTTTAAATGTGTCCCTTGGAGACGGTTTTCTCTTCAAAGCGGATGTAGTTTCATTTATCTAGAATGACTCTAAAACCTGTTAGGAAATTTTCAAAAATTTTAATTTGTGGACTTATTCAGTTTTGCCAAAAAATCAGTAACTTAACGCATGGAGTAAAATGTGATTGGGATAAAATTCTAATAGTTTTGAGTAAAACCAAACTTTAAAAAAAATTTCTAGCATAAAAAAATGTACGCCCGTGTATTGCAATCTTCCAGCCCAGTTGGAAATCCTCTACATAATTATGTACATAAAAATTCCCACCGTGTATTTTAGGTACAATTTATGCGTAATCTGAACATAAAAATATTATGCATAATCTTTTATGAAAAAATGGTACTAATCTGGACATAAAACATTGGGCATAACAGTGCATACATAATGTATTACGACAAAATTATTATGGCAGAAGCCTTATGTATAATTTTTTATACCCAAACTATTACGCACGAACTTCTGGGCTTTAACCTAAACTGACCTTTGACCTAGGTCAGCAGTCAAATTTTTGGGACGCCTATTTAATATTACTAGTAATTTTTATAACTCGAAAAAATTGATTTATTGTTACAAATTACTAAACTTGTGACCTAATTTAAGCTTGACCTGTGACCTAGGTCACTCGGACAAGTCAGGATTTATTATTTATTTTCGTATCACTTAGTTCATAATTTTTTTACGCGTTAAAATGTTGTAAAAATTAAAATTTACGGATAATTGAAAATAGTGAGGAGCAGTATATATGGCAGATTAAACTACAATATTATTAAAAACGACAGTGTGGCACAGTGGTCAGTGCACCTAGCTAAGTTTGGCGGTCCAGGGATCAAATCCTGGGTCGCACAATTATTTTGAAAGTAGAGGTTTGGCAATAAAGTTGTATTAATAAAATATTCTTAATAATTTACACGCCATAAAAATGTCCGAAATTCGTACATAAGGATTTTAACCGGTTTATGCATAAATATTTCCGCAGGATCATGTTGACAGATTTCCAATTGGGAGACCCGTTCACAATTATAGGTCTGTCTATCTACTGTTACATACCCGTCTACTGTCATATAATTGTGTGTTAATTATACCCGTCTACTATTCAAGCATGACATCCCGGGCAACGCTTCCGCTATTATCACGGTTCTAGGATTATTCCTACCCGGACTTTTTCTACCCACCACCAAACCTAGGACTTTTGATACCCATGTACAAAAAAATAAACTACGCATCGCGCAATGACACACCCATAACTTTTGTATTTTATTATAACCTTGAGTTATTTTAAATAATATAGACTTTTGGTAGCAAAATAACTTTCTTGCTTTATTACCGCAGCCATTGCTAATAAGACTAAAAATTTATATTAGCAACTTTGTTCAATGCGGCCTAGTTTGAGTACATTTCACTAAATAAATTTAAAAAAATATTCGGTCCTTGGGACTGCGATCAGTCCCACTTGTCAGTTGGCAGTTTAACTTCAAGTGTTGTCTTAACTTCGAAAAAAAACATTTTTGAAGTTATGTTCTTTTATTTTTACGCGTTCAGAAATGTACTTCACCGTAATATTTGCAAAAACCAAGCTACAGTATTCCTGTTACAAGTAATGGAGGAGGTCGGTAAAAAGATGAAAAAGGTAGTATTGGAAAAATAATTAAGTATTGTTTACAGAGGTATTTTTATCTGTGTCACATTTACTGTTACCACTGATTTAAAAATAGCAAAATACATTAATAAAATGGTAAGCTCATAAATAGTTATACTTGTTTTTTATTTCTACATTAAACATGGTCGTGGATACTGAAACCCGGGGGGTTTCTTTGGTAAGTGATGCCCAGGCCGGTAAGTGATGCCCAAATCGGTAAGTGATGCCCAGGCCGGTAAGTGATGCCCAACTTCGGTAAGTGATGTCCAACTTCGGTAAGTGATGTCCAAAAAATTTTTTTTTTATTTGAAGGGCAATGAATATAAATCGACGAGAAATGAATAAATCTACAGCAAAAGCAGCAAAACAGTATTTCATGACGATGAACCTGAAGTAACACTGAACCAGGCTCCTAAAGCTGCCTGAAAACGGATAGGTTACATTTTCCCCTCCCGCCTTCGGCAGGGCCGCCTCCGGCCCCGCCTCCGCCTCCGCCTCCGCCCTTCCGGAAAAATATAACCTAACCGTTTCCAGGCAGTTTTTCCTACCCCCCCCCCCAACCCTAACCTAACAATAAATATAACAAACCTCGAGAGGTAGCCACAAGCG
>JAQFZE010002097.1:0-15473 GCA_034695245.1 Dicyrtomina saundersi | reverse complement strand
GCAATTGTCCGGGTAGCAAATGTCCGGGTAGCAAATGTCCGGGTAGCAAATGTCCGGGTAGCAAATGTCCTACAACCATAGTACCTGCCTACTACGTAACAACCTATAAACTATATTTCTGTCTTTGACTCCTACGAATGGACAGCTATCCCATGGATATATAGGTAGGTAGGGAGTATTTGCCTGTGGAGGAAGATACATATTTGCCTATAATGCTTGTACCTACTCGGATTGTATGTGTGTAGCATTTGAGTTCCTTGCCTTGGTTTCTCGATATTGAGTAACACGTTTCACTGGAGCAGCTCTGTGTCCTTCTCAATCGATACAAGGTAAATAGATACGTATACATAAATGAAGTGTCTCTTGTCACTACTCCATTTACGCTCAGAGCTGGACGTGTAGAATGTAGACGTCGGAAGACTGACGACTACGACGACGACGACGAAGACGAAGACGACGACGACCGGGAGTCTACAGTGAAGTGGAAGTGGAGTCATAATATGGGAAGAAAAACTGTGGCAGTTCCTCATTTACACAAGAACCTTAACTCCCGCACTCACTCAGTCCCAATCCCAATTCCAGGGAATTGCTACACATTTCACCCTCGTGGTTAGCTCCAGCTTAGGCTTTAGCTCGAGCGAGTACAATATGGTCTATTATAAATCCTCGATAATATTTAATGGGCTTCAGCTTACTTCATTAAAGTAATATAAAAATTCACTTATGCGCTAGTCAAGTGACTCGATGTGCCTTTGTGTGTCTGTCTGAAACACTGTGGCCGTGGCCAAGGCGAGCCTTTTCTTCTACGTTGCATACAGTAATACTATATGACTATATGCAAGGGGGTTTTAGGCAGTATATGCGGGTATTGAGCCCCCATCCTTTATTAGGAAACCGTTGTCGACTGTCCATTTCGCGTACTGTGAAGCGAGTGTAACTAAAGTAACGCAATATATATGTCTCTTTAAATTATGCTGGCTACAGAGCTGCAGACGTATAACTTTCACGTCATCCACTATGTACGTCATATAAATCAGGATATATTTATAACTCTATGTAGCTAGTCTCTGCCCGTCTGCTGCACTGTCTGTCCATCTCAGTCTATGTAAATTTAAATTTGACCGTCCTCCAACCCAACCACAAATGGAGAGGTGTGTATTTATTATATACAATTATTTCAACTCGTGTTCTCAACAACCCATCAATACTCGGGAAGGAGACACGGGACCAGAGAAACAGACTGCATAGCTAAAACTTTATTTTCCCTCGCAACTCCTTTATTAAATTATTTTGCTTATAGTCAACGCTATATAGGCCATAAGCTATAGGGCCAGAGTGACTAGACGAGTCAACAGCATGCGGCGACGGACTGTCACTCCTAAGCTATAAATATATGATCATTTATAATTACGTAGGAGAATTAAGTAATGCCCCAAGTTTATTGTTAGTCTCTCTCTTACTAACTGAAGCATTCAATTCAGGGCTAAATAATGAATCCATACGTGTAGAGTTTAATCAGCCGCGGGTCCAGGGGCAAGAGTCCATCTATCTTAAGGCGATATTTTAAAATAGGGGGCTTAAAACTACTGTTCCAAGTTTCTGGATCCGTTCCTGTATTTAATACAGTATCTAATTATAGTATATAGTAGGTACATATATAAAGAAATAGAAAAATCCGGGATACGTATATACCTATACAGTAGGTACCTACTTATAGAAACTTCCCTTAATCCCATCTCCCATTATGACTGTGATTATTATATTATCTAAAAATCCTGAAGCTATATGGCCGTAGCATAGCAATGAGAATAGAAAATTAATGAAATCTCGTCGTGTAGAGCCGCCGCTATATTTCTTCACAAAGTATTTTTTGTTCAAAATTAGTCACGCTGAATTCAATTCTAATAAATTAAGCTTGGTACTTTGAGCTTCTATTATTACTTCTCTATAGTAGAATAATTACCCCTAACTTGATTTTATTTTTATACACCCTCCCCTTGTGTACATATCCTGAGAGAGACGCAGGATAGATTTATTGAAATGAATGAATTTTAATTAATTTTATCATAACTATATACACTTGACGACTTGACTACAAACACGAGACATTTCGATACAAGGAATAGATAATTTATAATCCAACCCATTTAGTTTGATGTAGGGGTCCAGCATGGAATATATTTGTAATGCTATTTCTGTGTGTAGCAATTTGAGAAATTAAATTAAAATTTCACGACATTTGAAAGGAAATCAAAGTAGGGAAAATGGGCTGAACAACACACAACAACACACAAGAAGTCTCCTGTAATGTGCTCTGACGCAGGTTCGGTTAGCTATAGCATTAGGATATTGTAAGGTGGACAACATGTATAATTTAGTGTATAGAATTCAACCTTACCCGTGTTCTTTCCCATTGTCAAAGATCAAGGAATGAAATCTGATAAGGAATGAGAGATTTATATACTCCTACTGGGGGAGTGCATACTTGGGCAGAGAGAGAGAGAGACTATTAAAATCCACATCGTGTGACTGTCACCATATATAATTTCTTGGTCTCTTTCTCTCACACACGAAGCTAAAGCTCCGCTTGGTTGTTGGATCAGAGTAGTGTATACAAATTCAAACTCGTGATAATAATAAAAATAAAAAACGAGAAGGAATGGGACAGAAATCCGATTAGAAGTCTCCACATTTGTTACGGGCACAACGTACTATTATATTATTTTGTAGTGTTAATTTTCTAAGCCTGAATACTGAATGTCATAGATTAGGAGAAACGATTATAATATTATTATTAGTATATATTATAGACTACGTACATACAAATATCCTATAGATATGGAAATATCTGTATTTCGTATTTGATTCCTAACTACCAAGTCAAAGTGTCTACTGAACTACAAGAGTCCATAAGGCCAGGACCAACGTCAGCTGGACCTGGACCTGGAGAATGGAACTGTAACTAGAAAACTGGATCCGATTTGGATTTGGATGGTGTTATTTCGTTTACATATTATATTATTTTTCTTTTTTTTCTGTATGTGTGTGGATATTTTAGATTACTTTCCCCCTTTCTTATCTTATCACCCCGCAACTCCATGCGCAAATAATTATTGAGCTGAACGCGGCGTTTAAATACTGTGAGAGTGGAAAACGATGTCAATGTGAAAAGTGTAATCAATCAAAATAATTAAAGGAACAATCGAAGCAATGCTTGCTGTGTGTTGCAATAGAGAGTGCAACACGATAAGGCTTAGTTATAATTACTTATTTTTTCTTGAGATATAAAGGGGGAGAGAGTAACAAATAAGTCAAAACCGTGATTATAAACTATATATATGATTGGGGAAGTGCTTATTAATAATGTGATAAAAATAAGAAGAGGCACATCATCCGAAGTTTTCACGTGACTCAGGAAATCACCAGAAGCAGCAGAGCCATAGCTATAGAGCAAGATCTCAAGAGTGAAAACCTTTGTCACTATGACCTCTGCCTGATTCTGGTCTTGGATTTCCTTTTGTAAAAAAAATCAGTTTTCCTCCATCATTTTGTTTTGTTTTTGGTAGGGAGTGAAAGGGGGCTTCGGGTGGGAGGGGAATAATAATAGAATAAAATGAAATGAAGAGAGTTGAGTAAATAAGTAAGATAGATGATAGGGGTGACAGAAAATGGCGATGGCAATGTAATAAATGAAAAGCTTCGGTAGAAGTCTTGGAAACAATAGTATTGGTGAGAAAAAAAAAGAAGAAAAGTAGGGGTAAACCCGATGGTAGGTGTACGGTGGAAGGTAAAAGAGAGAGAAAGAAAGACAGAGAGAAAGTGAGAGAAAGTGAACAAATTTTACCCTTGGTTTCCCACGTGACGCTCCATGAGGTTTACCGCTAGTAGTTAGAAATAAGATTAGTTGTTTAGCGGTCTAATAGTAATTGGAGATAGCGACTGGACATTGTAAGTGATACGATTGGCTTGGGACTGGGGAAGAGAGGAGGACGTAATGTCTAAGATTAAGATCTAGTTTAAGACTAAGGTATAAGATACGGAGACGTATGATTAGTGTAATGAGATGGTAGTTTTTAGTTGGTAAGAGTAATTCTATGGAGTAATTGGTAAAGAATTAATGTTTTGTAAAAAAAAAAGTGACAAAGGCAAAACTCTGTGAAGTACACGAGAAATCGGTGAAATAACATTGACACACTCGCCTGTATCGACAATGACATCGATCAGGTCCATACTTTTGGCGAAGGCATCGCGGAGGTTGACATGGCGGAATGAGACAATGGAGCCTTCTCGTTTAGCCCGCTCGAGCGCCTCACGTCGCTTGAGCGCCTTCTCCCTCCGCATCTGATTCTTGTAAAACTCAGCAAAATTGTTGACAATGATGGGAATAGGCAGTGCAATGACCAAAACCCCGCATACACAACAAACACTTCCTATCATTTTCCCTATCGGTGTTGTGGGATACATGTCTCCGTAGCCCACCGTTGTCATGGTGATCACAGCCCACCAAAATGTCACTGGAATGCTCGAGAATTGCTGAGGATTCTCTTCCCGCTCAGCAAAATAGGCCAAAGATGAGAAGATGAGGACGCCCATGGCCAGGAATAGCATGAGAAGACCCAGTTCTTTGTACGAATTTCGTAGGGTGAAACCCAGGCTCTGAAGTCCCGTGGAATGTCGAGCTAATTTAAAAATCCTTAAAATCCTCATGATTCGGAACACTTGGACAATACGACGGACGTCAGCAAATTGATCAGAGGCTCCCCCCTGAACTTTCTTGGATTCTAAGAGGAAGATTGAAATGTAGTAGGGTAGGATGGCCAGTAAGTCTATGTTATTGAGACCACCCTGAAGGAATTTACATTTGTCGGGGGAGGCAGCGAGTCGGAGGACGTACTCAAGTGTGAACCATGTTATGCACACCTCTTCAACTAAGGCCAAATAATGATTCTCTGTCTGGATCATATCGTCGTGTGAACTCGTCAAATTGGCACCGGGGATCACCGTTCCAATCTTAATGTCAGTATCACTTCGATTGTCAGGGTTACAAACAGTCAAATCATCACTTAAACATTGATACTCCATTAGGTCAGGAATTGTATTCAAAGTCAGAGCTATTGTAGACATGACTATAAAAAGAATCGAAACCACTGCCACCACCTATAAATCACATGGGCACATCAAAGATATCAGCAACACCACAACCTTTTTTTTTTGACAACTATCCCACACAATCATTGTCACATTTTTTTTTTCACAACACTTTTTTTCCCTTTAAGCAAGAAGCACCAACGTCGCACACCATCCTTCCTTTCATATCAATTGTATTCCTACCCCGCCTGTAGTTCTAATCATTCACCCTTTTTTCCCCAAATTTTCCCCCGTTTCCCCCATCCCACGTCAGGCAATTATCCGTCATTTACGTTCTCGTCATGATTTTTGTCATTTAATGTATTGGTCATTGAACCCCTAATTGCGTGTCAACCAACAGTATACCAGGACCGCATACCAGTCTACCGTACCCCGCCTTCGTATTTACCTCCTCCTGCCCTGGTATACACGTCGCACGCTGTCATCATAATCATGGAAGGAAGGGAGAATTTGATTGAGTGAAATTAGTAAGGAGGCTTGAGAGAAAGAAAGAGAGAGAGAGAGAGAGAAAGGGGAAAATTTTTGTCCTACACCCAAAAAAAACTCAAAAGTATTAAAGAATATAATTATATATAAAAGTTACAAATTAATAATTTCATAATCAGCACCTCCTCTATGCCTTCACAAGGTCATAGAAGTTCGTTTATTGAGCAAGTAAGTCTATTAAAGTACAAGAAATCTGCTTGGAATTTTCTCTGAATTAAGTAGTTAGTGAGAGACACAGAGAAGTATACGTAGAATTCTTTCATCTACAACTACTGAGCCTACGAATGATTAATAATATATAGTAGTTATATTAGATATATGTTATCGTGTGAAACTTGTAAGAGGTAAGTATTCATAGTGACTGCATTGTGGAAAGTCGCATCTTGCAAAACTATATGATTATAATTATATAAAAATTGTTATATATGATTCTATAGGTAGCTACTGCTTTCACTACAGAGCAAATCATACTCTAGTAGAATATATATCTATATGTCTATAGCAAAAAATAAAACATTCGACAACGAAACAGGAAATAATTAAATGCTTAAACACTACCAACTACAACTAATTATATTGTATTCTCGAGCAAAATCATGATATATAAGTAGCATTATAATTATTCAAACTAGAAAATCTAGAAATTGAAATCATTCCTCTGTCATGGAAGGTCACATGGTTATGGTTCTGGATCAACTATAATTATTATTATGACTTGTTCAAAGTATGAATATATATAGTGTACAGGACATTTTCATGGCTCATTTTGCAGCAGGAGCTTGAAGCACACAATCACTATACTTATGATTGTAGACATGGTGCATATGGGCGAGGGGCACGAGCATATGGGCATGATTCTACGCAATTATGTAGATGTAGGGAGAGTCCCATTGACTCAATGTATAAGCCTCAAACTTTGCTGCATACTGCAGAATTCACAAACTTTTTTTTTTATATTTTACTTTTGCATCATAACCCGAGCATAGCCACTACCATATATCATACCACTAAAAAACTATACCGCACTATATCATATCATACCAGCTACTACGGTCTACAGTTTTATGTGAAAAAGAACGAGAGCAAGGTAACTAACCCTCTGAACACAACCTCTATATATGTAGTGACTAAGAACAATCATTTTAAAATAGGGCAAAACTACTCAACTACTCAAATAAATGGAGAATAGAGAGAATGCAAGAGAAACTGCAATAGAGACTGAAAGAGCGAGGAAGAGAAAATTGTGCAGATAAAATTATAGGTATAATAATGCTTTTACTTTAGTCTTATAAGAAAGAGAGAGAGAGAGACTCCACCAATATAGTAATATTAATAATAGTGTTTCAACGCAACGCTAGCAAATTTCTCGTTCCAGAAAGCAGTGTATACAGAGCAGAACTAGAAAGGTATATATTATATTTATATATAAGCATTTAATTATGGTTATACATAATAACATGTCGACTATAGCTTGTTCTCTTCTCGCGCCTTGCAATTAATGAGAAGCAAAAACGAACATATCGATAAGAGGTGTAACGGTGGTGGTGGTGTTGGTCATGGTGGTGAGTGAAAGGTGAGTTAGATAGGTAGATACGCAATCATAAATATCTCCTTGCAAAAAATTGGTGCAAAGACATTCAGAGTAAAAAAAAAAAAGAAAAAAGAAAGAAAAAAAATTCACAAAATATTAAAAGATTAATTGGCCATAGGATAGGGGAGCATTCACAGATGCAAAGATGACAAATTGAAAAAAAAATATGGGAAATATAGAAATTTTTTTATTTTATTATTTCTTTTAAAGCAGTTGAGAATTCATTCTAAACCGCAAATATAGTCAACTCAAAAAAATAAAATCATAAAATTTATTGTCAACGAAAGATCATGAACAAGCCAAAAAACAACACAAAAAGAGAAAGTACCTAATTGGTTTTGTTCAGACATCATTCAGAAAAACTAACTCACAGAAATTGCATTATAAAAACTCCGTAGAATCAAAACCCACGGAACGTGTCTTTAAATATATAATTCTTCTAGCATTGGAGATTTAGAGTCACCGCTAAGCTGCTACACAGTCCCTGTCACCGTTACCGTCCCATGTAACTTTCTTCTAGAAGATGACGGAGGTATATAAATTTAAACTCTACTAAAATCTAACTAAAAACTACAAGAGTAACGAGAGAGAGAAATAAGGGAATCTACGGAAATTTGTTACGAGCAATCTAGAGTGAGTGGAAATGAAATTAGAATAATATTCATCATATAGGAATGAAATATAAATGTAAATGTTTCATGTGTAAATGTGAACTGTTGTAAATACATGAGAAAAGAAAAAAACGTGCAGTATATTTTTTTTTATCATAATCATAACCATAGAAAATGACCAATCTCAAGAGAAAGCTAACGAGGATAGGTGTGGTTGTGGTTCTGGTTAGTATGGAATTAGAATTAGGTCAGAGATGTAAATGACTATATACATTCAATAGTATAAGAGTGAGGTCAATGCGTTTACACTGCAAGAAACATAAACCCTACTTGAACATTTCACTCAGAATAGAAAAAAGAAGGGGAAAGTGAAATAAAGATTAATATCAATTCATCAATAGCAAGTCACTATGAGAAATGAGACGTGGTGTGTGTGTGTGTTGCTTTCAGATTTGCAGATTTACAGACTTGCAGACTTGCAGACTTGCTTTGACAAATAAAATATAAATAAAAAAAAAATTAGATTTATTTTTTTCGATGCTGTGAAAAATTAGGCGGGGCATGGTGAGGAAAAGGGTTACAGAGGAAACTACATAATATTATAGAATAATTACAACTTTTTGAGCAAGACGAAGAAGAGTTGTATAAGAGAGCAAGAAGAAGAAGAAGAAGAAGAAGACAGGCTCAACCAAATATTTCAGCCAAAGACATTACAGAGTTTGAGATGGGTGTGGATTGTGGATGGGTGTACATAATTGCATTTTGCATTAAAGAGAGACTCAAACAAAGGAGGACGAGAACAGAGAGAGACAGAGAGAGAGAGAGAGGGATACTTTGCACACTGACGGAAGATGCAGATACCATCAGTTTCAGTTTACGAAGGATTCTATTTGTTCTAGATTCTAGAGACAGAAAGAGACAGAGTCCGGCAGACTGACAGTCGCATACAGATAATGACGTCAGGAGTGAGTCTGCCTGTACAATCTAAAAAAAAATATAGTGATATATATAAAAATAGTACATTACATAGAGAGTATAGGAAGTGAACATGTACGAAACGTAATAAATGGGGGGTGTGTAGACGGGGTAGAGAGGAGGGATGAGAGGGCTACAACTTTACGCACTATCATATAATAATTTTAGAATTTAAATATAATATTAATAAAAATATATATTTAATTAATTATGTGATCCACCATGAGGACCAGACCAGACCATAGCATATAGCATACCAGACCAGAGCAGACCAGACCACGATCAAGAACAATATCAACGTTAACGTCAACTAACATTTTGAAATAACATTTTCTATAATCACAAGAGTCCAAATATAGAGAAACATAGAGCAGGGCCGGAACAGAGTGAGACGAGCAACCGGCTTGATAAAGTATTCATCAAGTTATTGTACAAGCATATAAATTTACATAGGTATGAACCACCGCATTGTCGGAGTCAACCACCACAAGTCACATTTTAATTTACAGAGACCAACTACGACGAACGAGTTCTGGCAGGAGCACCAGCTAATTTACAATGTACAAACATAAAACTACGAGCTATCTTAAAAGGATATACGTACACACAAAATAATGTCAAAATTTGGAAAATTGTCTCTAACCAAGGAGACTGAATGTGGAAGAGTCCTCTGACACTAAAGTAGAGTGCATATTATACAGGGAATGTCAATTCTAGATTTATCCCGTTTTGACTTTGACTTTCTCTCTGTGAGTGTGTGTGAGAGAGAGAGAAAGTCTTTCATTGTTCCAAAAAAGGCTGAATTGAATATTCAATTTCCAAGTGTAATCTATAATAATACAAAAATTGCAAGGATGTACGTATATCTCTACACTCTACACTCTATACCCATTCAAAATGTCAGTTTTTTAGAAATAGAAATAGAGTCGAGTCATGTCCATAGGCAGACACTCTCTCAAAATTATGACTAATAAGGAAACTAAGTTTTATTTTCTGGAATTTTTCCTATACATAGTCGTGTGTGTAAAGTTCGAATTTGACTGTGAACAAAGGACAAAGAGAGTTTACAGGTAAGTTACGTTCACGTTCCGCGTTTCACGTCATATTCTAAAAGTCTATATATATATTATTATAAAAAAATATAGAAGTTAAACAGACTACGTATATAGAATTGAGTCATAGCTACAGACAGACATACAATGCTAATGACAATACAATGTAGAAAATACATACGGCTGGCTCTTTTGCCCATTCTTCCCCTTCTACACGAACATATATGCACATACAATTTTCTAAAAGGTTGCACACATGAGAGCAGAGCAGTCACATCAATCATACGCATATGTTCAGCTCAGGGAGGCAGCCATACGGTCATACATATGTTTCTGGGGTAGTAGGGAGACGCAGTTGTACACATAGTTTTTTTGTCACACACACACACACACACACATACCAGTACCAGTAGTATGGACTCAGGGCAGACAGCAAGGATTTCAGGACGACTCAATCAATCAATGATTCACGGATAACGGAAGGACAATTGGTCGATAGTAAAGGAATTATATTGACACCGACCATCACACCACGTACTTTCACCATAGCGTATATTTCTACAGCATATGGATGAATACTCGTACTATGGGTTCGGATACGCATTACGTACGGATCACAATTATATAACTACATATATATCCAGCCATATATGCATTTATATCTACGTGACTCAGGGAAAAATGTCTGCAATCAGTCCATACATTCCTCACAATCACAAAAAAAAACGAGAAAAAAACCGAAAAAAAAACGTTCTACGTTATATTTCATACATTCGTTGAGACAAATATATTCACGTTTCGCATACATGTACAACCACGCTACAAAGTGCAGCGTACAACTTACAGGGGAAAATTTGGAAATAACAGAGAAAAAAAGAGAGGTGGTCCACATACATACATTACATACTTGGACATACGTACACTCAACATTCGATTCGACATTCAATTCAACAACTACGTTTAGGCTCGCAAGAGAGGAGAGTACCTACATGTACCCGGGTCTCTGACGAGATCTATAGGTGGAGAAAAATAAAAGAGAGAGAGAGAGATAGAGAGCTGAGTGAAAGAGACAGCGAAAGAAGAGGAAGCAGTAACCATAACGAAAGCAGAGCAGTAGCAAGAAATTCCTCCGAACATGAGTCGTCATCACAATCCGAATTCGAATTAGAGCGTCCAGAACTCCAGAAGAGGAGGTAGTCGAGAGTCGACTTTGACTTCGACAGGCGACTGTCGACAGTCGACAACCGACAACCATCGCAGCATTTTTGAGATGTATTATATAACATTAATATTTACGATTATACGGGTTGAGAAGAAAAGAAAGAAAGGGACAAGACTCGAGGAAATCAAACGTCAAATATATAATAATATCAGTTAATTTTTGATACTTGGAATGAATTTATACAATTTTTCTTTGTAGAGTGGGGAAAACTGGACCGAGTTGTGTGACTTTATCTTCTTGTGGACTTGTATTTTCCAAACCCTCTACACACACACACACACACACACACACACACACAAATAGATTCCGACTCTGAGGACGTCTGTCTGCTCGGAAGAATTTATCATGGGAAGCGCCTGGACTAAATATATACATATATTATATTTGAAAAGAGAGACGAGGGAAAATGAAAAGACTATAATATAATATACTATCTAATATGTACAGATGGACGAGAGAAAGTAATTTATTTACATAACCTAATAGAGGTGGAGGGATTGAAGCATATGTGAGAATATGTATAGTAACTAACGTAAGAATAAATAATGTCCTTTGAAGCTACCTCTACATATATCTCCTATTCCTACGAGGCTCATAGCTTATGTAATTAGAGTGTAGCTCACTTTCACTTTCACTAGTTCCTACACAGTTGTACGTACTACATTAGTGTGGACGTGGACGTGTGGGTGACGACTACGTGTGAAGAGTCTCCTCTTCTTCTTTCTTGGGTGACATATATCTTTCTTGTGTGTCTCCTCACATCTTACCTCATACCCTTTTTAACTCTCCTACATAATCTCAAAAGTCTGACACTCCTCACTACTCTGCTCTACTATCCTTGCTCTGACTCTTCTCAGAGAAACAAGATACTCTGTTGGTGTACTAAAAAAATAAAAAGTAGTTAGAGTTTTAATAATAATAAGATTTTGAAAACAACTTTTGTCAATGAATAATAAGGGAGATGCTTGACTTGGACTCTGTGTGACTTGACTCTCACTCTCGTCTAAAGTCAAGTCTCTAGCTCTATGGAAAGTCGAGAAAATCACGAGAGAGAGTAAAAACTTTAGCTATACTCCTTCCTTGAGTTGACTATATTTTTTTGGAAAGAATAAAATAAAAAAAGGGATAAGTTTTTTTTTGAAAAGATAATATTTCGGTGTGGGGGAGGGTGGTTGATGGGGGGTATGGCAAGGGGTGGGGAGGGAGGGAGGGGAAGTGTGACATTTGGAGAAGAGAAGGAAAAGGAAGAGAGAGATAAAAGGATTGCTTCTTGTTTTTATATCGTTTGTCATAATAAAAGAATGTAAGAAGTAATTTCTTGAATGCCCTCTCGTACACCCCATTTGCTGCCGTTCAAAGAGGATAGCGTTCGTTCTATTATCATAGTCATATCAGATTTTTTTTTATATGACATATCAACCGCTCAATATAAGGCTCCTTTCTGTACTCACTCGCTCTTCTCATGCAACATTTTACTATGACTACGCGCGGTGCTCTACCTTCTTCTTCCTCGACCGTTCCTCCTAGAGCACCGTCAACCCTTCCCGTTCCCGTTACCGTTACCGTTCCCGCTATACCGTCCTCGCACTCGCGCTCTGCTACATTACTATGCATAGTATACATGGCCAGGAGGACAGTGTGCTCCTTGGAGGTGCATAGTGCAGAGTGGAGAAGGAGAAAAACAAGAAGAAGAAGACGAGGACGGAAGGAAAACGAAATCCAAATTATCAGGAGGTGAATGTCGAAGTTGAGACTTTTGGGGAGTGGAAAAAGAAATTTGGGAGCATAGCATATATACAGCGTCCCAACAAGGAGCATTAGAGGGAATGTAACTTTTCTGTGTCAACACTCCGAGCTGTAGGTATGTATGGCGTGAGCCATCCATTTACGAGGTAAAATACGTCAGCTCATCATTTATGCACAATTTGATGAGAGATTCATTTCTTTATGAAAGAAAAACGGGACTATGTGCATATACATATAGCTGTAGCACCAACTGTTGGGGCTCTCTGCACTCTCCACAACTACAAGAGGAGTCTCCTTCATGCCTCGTACTTTTTAAACCCTCGGCCATGTATTTCTATTTATATTTCTACCCATATCTATTTCTACTTTCTACAGGAGGAAGGAGGGAGTAGTGAGCGTGTGTATGAAACAAGTAGGTACTGGGATTTCGGGGGGAACTGTATATATACTCAGGTACATGTTCAGTATGCACATCAGGCTACAACTACGGGAACGGGACTACGGACTACGGACTACGGACTACGGACTACGGAGGTTCTCTGGGCTCTCTCTGGGTAGACTACGAATACAGGACTACGGCCACGACTCCGATAATCAAGTATTCATAGCATGGCCAAACTATAAATGCAGCATAATAGGGTTACGGTGAGCTAATAGCTCCGTACTATTTACCCCAGGGAAAGGCTCGGATATCTGTACAAATAACTGTAAATTACAGTTTAGTAGATTTAATAGACTTTATTTCGGGGAGTTGGTGAAGGAGTAAAGGAGTCGGTGAGAGAGAGAGAGTTGTGGATGTGGAAGTGAAAGTGGATGGGGAAAGTTACGGCTCGAGCACGAGCTCAGCTTATGTCGAAGTTTTCAATTTATGCCCACATCATAGACAATGTTAATGACACTATTATCTGTAGTATTATGTACTGATATGGGGGGCTATCAAGCTCGATAAAATGAATTGTCGAGGAAAGGAGAGGGAGTGAGAAGAGTGTTGAGGGAAAATACGAGAGACGATGAACACTGAAACTGAGAGGAGAAACAGTTGGGAAGGAGAACCATCAAGTAGTACGTCAGCTAAAAACGTTAACGAGTGGCTATATAGATATATTAATCTATGTACACAGAGAAATAGATGGAGAGACAGAGAGAGAGAGAGAGACCTGATTGACTGACAGTGTGGAAACAACAGGGATGCTTCGTACGTGTCAAATGGTGCATAAAAATGTCATGCAAGGTAGAAGAGTGGGGACAGCAAGAGAGAAAAAGAGGGAGAGACGAACACTGACAGAGCGAGATAGGTAGAGAAATAAGCAAGACTGATCCCAAATGAGCGGCAGATAATGAAGAGTCGAGCGATTCATATAGAGATAGTAAATCTCCATAAAACAAGAGCATAGTATGTCAAAGGCTGATCGTTGCACACAAGCCTTTTCCCATCATTATCAATATATTTTTTTAGTTACATATGGCTTGTCTGGCTATAATGGTCTAGGCAAAAATAAGAAAGAGAGTTTGCATAGATTATAATACGACATGACATTAAGATATTTAAATTACTTATATATATATATAGCTTATATATGAATAGATAGATAAGTATCCTATGCGTAATTAATTATATGTATACTTAGTCTAAAAGGCACATAAATCGTGTGTTTTTTTTTAAAACTATATCAAAGAGTATAGAAATACAAGTTTTTTCCCCCTTTCCAACAAGGAATCTCTCTTGCTTGCCGAAGCCGAGGAGATGAACACACACATAGCAGCAGCAGCAGCAGCAACAGCAGACACATGAGACGTTGATGAGAGAGAAACCTTCAGCGTGTCACGAAAGCGATACTTTGTAATTATTTATATTCATATCATTATTGTATAGCTCCATCCATATCTCAGTATGTGTAGGCATGTACTACTTCCCATATTGAAATAAATTACGGACCGGAGCTTGTACGCAGATGTACTCATTATACAAAATTTGTAGAGGCATAGGAATGTTAAGTAAGGTAGGGTTAGAACGTGGAAATAGATTTTGAAATGAAATACAATTATGTATGTGGAAAACAGTATGTAGGCAGTATGTATTAAGAAGAATAAGAAGCATAGGTAATCATCCTCGTAGTAGTACTACTAATATGTGAAATATGAACCACATAAATCCGGCCAGAAGTGGTCACGTTGCTCGGCACACAAAAGCCCACAGCTTCCACTCAAACCCAGACCCTGACTATAATTCACATAGACTTTATTAGAATATAACATTAATAACGATGGAAATTACAAATTAGTACACAAAATTATTATGTAATTGTCAGGCCAAGGAGTTTTTAAGACGTTCAATGGGATCTCAATAAAAGTGTTTGTTTGCAAAACGTTTTAAATTTATTGTAAAGAAAACCACAGTTTTTACACTCAAAATAGAACATAACTTTCTTGAGACTTGAATTTGACATTCTAATTTTCTCTAAATAGCTACCTAGCTAGGGTAGCGACATATATTAGGAAAATACCATTAAAATTGAATCTAATTCTTCAATGACGCTAAACATTATTTAGCGGGATCCCCCCTCGTCCCCTTGTATAAATAGCACATTACAGAAATAATAAATTGACATAGGCTAGCCAACTAGCCACAATAATATCTTTAA
>JAQFZE010002096.1:0-15475 GCA_034695245.1 Dicyrtomina saundersi | reverse complement strand
AATTCAAAACTCAAATTCAAAATTCGACATTAAGGGCAACGACAATAATTAGACTTATCGCTGGACTGCCTGAGCAACATACCATACATGCCTGCGATAACATAAGCAAGAAACTGGTACCGGTACCAGTATGATGGTGGTATAGTAGTGATTCGGATCTACAACACTCACAAAGTAAAACGATATACTTACGTATGTAGAAGGAAAAAAGAGAATGAGATTCCGGGGAAAATAAGGAATTGGGAGACGAAAAGTGAGAGAGTGAAAAGAAACAATATCGCTCCTTGGCAGCAGGCTCTACTAATAAAAGTGGCCTCATCATGTGTCTGTCTATCTGTCACACTGTGCACGTCCAACTAGCTACTACATACATATAGCTCTATTTGTGGGTGTGCTCGGTGTCGGGCGTTTCTGCCGAGAGAGAATAATATTAGGAAATATCTGTGTACACTGTGAGACACACACAACTCTCCGTCTCTTCTGCATGTCAGTCGTCAGTCTCACAGTGCAGAAGTTCTTTGTCTCTCAAGCCCTGGATTAAATGGACTGTGCCGTCGTCCCTAGTCCCTGCACCAGTCTCATTTTGTCACCAACAACCCAAGCTGATCTTATCTGTGAGCCTGGCACAATACGGTTCAAGGCATGGCGGCGTATACCAACATACAGATTCAGCAATACTATGTTGATAGGGGACCTTACGTCTATTTTCGTTTGTATACCTCCTCCGCCTTCACAAGTTCCGAGCCACTACTACTACTACCACGGTATCAGTTGACTTATCTTTTATCGTTTCTCCCTTCTACGCTTCTCCTCGAGTCATTTCTCCTCCGTCCCGTTTCTCCCCTGTTTATTTCTCCTTCCCACTGTTTCTCCTCAGACCATTTCGCCGCCGTCCCACTTCTCCTGATTTATTTATCCTCTAGTACCTTTCTCCTCCAAAGTTCTCCTCCGTATCAGCTTCTAATAAACTTCATTTGCGACTCACCATTTTATGAAATGATGAGTATCATCATTTGGAGGAGAAAGGTGCTAGAGGAGAAATAAATCAGAAGTGGGACGGCGACGAAACGGTCTGAGGCGAAGCATTAGGAAGGAGAAATGGCTCGAGGAGAAACGTCAAGGAAGAAGTGTCGGTGGAGAAACGATAAAGGAGAGGTGTGACAGATTCTACTACCACTACCACCGTCGTTATTTTATTTTATCTGTGGGTATTTCCATAGTCTCCAGTGCAGGTACAATTCAATAATATAGTAGGAAATAGATATAGCAGGTTGCAATGGTGTCGGTATGGACTTACGCTTGTGACCATGGGTATATGTCGTACCGTACATTCTTCAAATGTCCATTTAACTCACACAGCCAATAGGGAAGGAAATGATGGGTCTGAACCCGAGAGTGTATCTAGGAACTACGACCGTTAGGGATGTGATTGCGAAACTCGATTTTATTTTCTATCTCAAACAATTTCCAGCTGGTAGTTGTTTTCCCTTTTTCTCGAGCCTGAAGAAGGTACACATTTCATGTGCTCTCTACCAGCCTTTTTAGAACAGTTACTCTTCTCTCCTGGTATGCACTAGAAAGTTCTACCCTATATGCCTATGCCTAACGAAAGAAATCGACGCTATTTTAATTTGTATCGCAGTATAGGTCAATTATTACGTATTTCAAAATTCTGTCGAATTAATTTTGCAAATGAAATATAGCATAATACCTAATTACTACCGCAATTACCTGATTTTACTTACTTTAAAAACCATTCGCCTTGGTGGGTACCTCACGCATACCTGGACTGCTGATTATATGAATAAGATTAGGTGAGCGCGACTAGCGGCGGACTGGGTATAAGGGAATTTGGGAGATCTAACCGGTAGGCCCTACCTATCTGTGCCAAGATAGCCGGCTAATGTACTTGTAAACGTTTAATAAAAATGGACATAAGCGGCCATCTTGGTCCCTTTAACAGGACTGAGTCTGTCGCTAGGGGGGCGTGACCCTTAGGATTTTTATAATGACTACTGTCCGAGAAGTCAGTGCTCAGGAGTTAAAGCTATAAACCTACTACGGAATTCCGGTAGGGAACACAGAACACGTGTACCTGTAAGTTTTCAAGATCGACACATTGTAAGTTGACGTATGTGTTTGCGTATGTAGTAGCAGGTCCTCGGACGAAGAATTCTTTTTACATCTATTGCGAGACCGAGGAGAAGTGAATCAGTATACGTATATAGGTGTGTGGTGTATCCAGACATTTAAAGTGTAAGTACAAGGAAAGCCTACCGATAAGCCACATTCGAGTTGGTTGAGGATACGTAAAAGTACGGAAAGATAGCTTACAATATACATCATCTACATTTGATGGTGTCTAGCTATGAGAGCATCTTATAGTAGAGTCAGCCCTGTACTATCTATGCCCACGACTTCCGAGCAGGATAAATAAGGCTTCCTTTAATCTAATTCTCATCGCCTCATCTTTCCTTTGACTTGAGAATAGATTGACATGATGTGCTTCTCGCGATCTCGACTCTGCTCGCCTCTGACTGCGAAGCAGGTAAAACTTGACGATAGGATCAAACTAAACAAAACTCACACGACTTGAATTTACGACAAACTAACCAAGTCAACCAAACATCAACACTGAGTCTCCTTTGCTCCGATATCCCTCTTCTTAGGAGCCAGTTAAACGGAAGCATTTAACGGAATGAAAAATCAATGCCTCTAAAAAAAATTCAACACACTATACACTCTTTACTATACATGTACATACATGTATGCCTCTCCTCACACTCATTTCGATTGAAAAATCGAATGCCATTATAAGTACTATCACTATCTGTATTATTATTATTATTGATCTTCTCCTATTTTCACTTCTCCCATGAAAATGTGAAAATTGAATTTTTTTTACGAAACCACGATCTAGCAATGTCATCATCACAATCCGCATTAAAGAGCTGATTTTTAACAAAAAGGATACATTACTTTTCTTTGCAGTAACTGGATTACTGAGCATAGGTGTCGGGCTGTGAAGTGTCGGTACTTTGTGGACACAGGAAAATAAAGATAGCATTTCATTTCTTGAATTTTGAACAAAATATTTCACGAGGCTTGAAGCCTTGAAGCTCTCGGCTCTTGTTGTTAACGTTTCCGTCCATGTGTATGTGCGAAAGTAGTAAGTAGTCAATTTAGACATGGTAGTTTGGAGTAGTCGTAGTTGCATAGTATCGGATTGTATATACCTACTCATAAAGTTATAACCAACACAGGGACCTAGATGGATTTTTATTATGTGAAGGTATGTGTAACCATCCTGTGCATAATTGTATACTACTCTGAGTGAGTGAGAGGATGAAAGTAGAATTGGTTCTCAACTCCACTCCGATGTGAAGTTGTCTCTGAGAAAAATTATCTAATGTATACACATAAGTAGATTTGGCAGCGACCGTACTTAAATGTGAAAAATGGAATGGAAGGAAACACGAAATGTGTTTAAATGCAATGAACACCATCAGCAAGGACAATGCCATATCATTATGTACAAAATAAATATCAACTGTCTACAAACAAGAAAGAACTATTTTACTATGTTACTCTATGGAGCATGGAGGATTATGAATAAAAAATAAAATGAAAACTCTCACACTTGACAAAATCTTATTCTCTCTCACATAGCAGAGTCACAATCATCAGTATCATCACATTCACACAATTCTTGTGCCTGGTGCACAAAAAAGTAATTTAAACTTCTGCAGCAAGGCTTCAAGATAGTCGGACCATGTCATGGAGCCAACGCAACGAACCAACTTCTGTTGTCAATAAATGAATGCAGGTGACTGCACTAAAGCGTTCCTAAATATTGACACCGACCCACATTTAGATACTAAATTAAACCGGCATCCAGCATGGTGCAATGGGAGAAGTGCAAACATATGATCAAGTTTTTATTGTCTGACATTTCATTGTCACATTTTCACTATCTTAAGTAGGTGCCTACATAAGAGATGAAACTTGTTCCTTGGAACGCTGCGGCGCTGCATTTAATGGAAAATTTGGGAATACCGAGATTTTAAATCGTACATTTTGTTCTCCTCAAACATTTTTGAACTTCAATTTACATCAAACAGACAGTGCTTAAGTATTTACAAGATGGTGATGCTTGAAATTTTTAAAGTTTTTCAAATTATTGGATACTGGACTGGAACTTAAAGTAGATCATTATACATTCCTCCCAAATTGGCTTGTACTTTCCACACAATAATAATTTCTCAAAATTTCAACGAAAAATGTTATGGCTAAAGATAGACCATAAAATGTTGTCTTGTTCTCTAGATATAGATAGCATCTTATCTGAGCCTGACGCACAAATTATCTGAGAATAATAAGGATACATCGAATGTGAGATCAAAAAGTTGAGTCCATGGCCATGACCACGGTCATGTCTTCTTTATATTACTTCATACTAAATTTCAAATTTGATGTTCTAAACCTCAATCCAGACCCAGCCCTCTGTGCCCAGGAGATATAAGAAAGTCAGAGGACACGTCGTTATTTTAAAGCAATAAAAAAATAATTCAAAACTACTATGATATAACAATATATAACATAGGTACCTACAGCACAGTGTGCACAGTGGCTTTGGGTAGTAGTAATATCAATATATAAAGAATTTAATTCAAAATTTAATTTATGCAAGTGCTTGTGCCAAACTTAAACTGTTAATCTTATTTTATGCATGTCGCATTTGTAAGTGTACGGCTACGTGTTGATATGCTCATACTGACGTGAGATAGACAAACGTGGGAAACTATAGACAGATTTTGACTGATACTTTTATCAGATGTAAAACCATAAAAATAAAAATAAAAAAATGAACTGAATTTTTCAAGTTAAAAGGTAGCATTCCGCCGAAATGCCGAGAGCTTATGCAGGCACGTCGTTATGCATATATCCATGCATCAAACAATGTAACAATAACGCAGTAAAGAGCCCATGATGTCAGTCAGCACAAATTCTATGGGTGCATCTACTACTTGAGGCAATGTAACAAATGCCATTCACAGAATATGTATTAGAAAAATGTGAGTTTCAGTTTTGTAACTCATCTGTACATGCTAGCGTACGTGATGTGATGCAGCCATGCAAAACTTGCTAAAGTTCATTTCACACTTCCCTCAATTGCAACTGCACTCCATCTTTATTTCTCATTTACTTTTATTGCGTAAGTTGAGTTGAGGCTCGGCTACAGATATTTCACCTCATCTCACGTTGGGATTGGGATCAGCAGTATAAAAAATATATAAAATCCAGGAAACTTTTGACGAGATAAAAGGAGATACGGGACTCGGGTAGGTACTTTATTTTATTTTATTTTGAAAGATCACCAGTGCTAAGGAAATGATAGTTTCAGAATGTAGGTACTCCTCTGTACATAGGCACAACGAGACTGAGCATTACAGATACTATATGGAACACCTTGAGGTGAAAATTAAGTAAAGAAAACCAAAAACTAAGGAAAGTTTGATCTGAAGACTTAGTAAAACTTGGCACTTCTTTATTCCGTCTAAAACGATAATAGTGATGTTGTTGAAAGTCTTACAAGAAGAAGCCTGCCTTGTCCTGAAGGTGCCTACATACTACTTATACGTACATACTAGTAATTCTTGTCTACTACTGTGATGCGATCATCTTTTTTTCCCTTGACTTGGAACAAAAACTTGCCTCACATAAACCTACTATGTGCTTCGGTATGTAATAATATCCGCATGTATAATGTTTTCCTCGTCTCTGTAAAGATTAGGAGGGGAGTACACACACAACATATAAATGAACTTGGGGAAGTATACCTCCTATACACAGCCTATACGTCTACAATGTAATTTGCCTCTACTTTTCCACTTCTGACTTCGCCTTCACAAACTTGGTCTATCCTGAGAATATTTTTGTTGTATTAAATAAATTAAATGAGCTTGTCCTTCATTTCCTGCCAAACCAGCCATCTTAAATGCCACACTTGCCCAACACTTCACCTTCGATTTCATCCCATCTTCATTTAGGAACAATTACGCTCTCCTATAATGTATCTGTCCCCCTTGCTTTGGCTTCGCTCGCATTACAAATTAAACTATTATATGGTAACGAAGGAAAATAATTAAAAAAAACAAATACGTAATCAGGAAGATGCAGATACTAAGACAATTCATGCTATTTATTACGTATGCATATATTGGTTAATCTCTTTCCTATATTTTATTCTCGAAATTTCGCTGCCACGTAACCACTCTCAGGGTATTTTAAAATCACTTATCACCATGTATTTTATCATTGATGCTCGTAGGTAGGTAGTCAAATATAATGTTATAACTATATATTTCGCGGCGATTCTAAAACTGATACAGTGCAAACCTCAAATAATTTGGATAAAGCTCCATTCACTATTACTTAAAACGGATTCTAGACAGATGTTAATGTTACATGTTGGGCTCTCACGCTTGGTAGTAATAGTAGTCAGAGTCACCCAAACCAAACGATATTTCCCTTTCCCCTTTCGATTCAGTTTCTGTCTTGCAATATCAAGATCAAATACTCTCGGAATCTAATCTGAAGGAACAAAGTGTCTATGCTACGAATGCGAAATTTAAGACTCACCAAACCAACACACCACCAAGACTAAGAAAATAGCTAGCAATAAGTGTTAATGTATACCTCCTATGCTACGAGGAACACTGAAGGAAGAGACAATTACCTCGGAGATATATACATACATACCAAACTACCTGCATAAGGTCGGTATTTATATATCTTCACTTTCCCATATACTAGGTACATACTCTCCAGTAGCAGATACATCAGTAAAACGTGGTGGCAACTTAAATTCTCGGCTATATATACTACTACATTTTCATACTTGGGAACTCATTCAATAAATTTCCCTTCAAGTATTGCAGCCATAGAAATAATTAGCACTGGCACAGGTAATCAAATTACGAAAAGAATGTGTGTAATAAGAAGCTAATAAAATTATTTGGAATTTATTAAGGCAACGACGTCGTCAGTTCCTTGCGAGTAACGAAGACTATGATTTGGAAATGTACACCACATGATGGTAGATAGGACTCTATGACTCCGTCTCTGATGATCATGGTGATGATGATGATGGGCACAGTAAGCACAACTAAATTATTACTTTTTCAGGTTGAAATGAATGTGGAAAATGAAAAATGAATACGTAAGAGGGCTGTATTTTGTATATACATGCATTAGATTATATAAGGGCAAGTTTTATGTGAGCTCCGATAAGTGCAGCCAGCGAACGTGTATTTTACGACGGAACGAAGTAATTTCAACTTAATGAACTGAAAATATCTTGACAGACACACTTATCTACTCAAGGCAAACCTCCCTGATGAGGAAAACAAGTTGGGCCAGTGTATATATATGCGGAGACAGCTGTCAATACTCTGAATTAAGTCGAGATTCACCAGTCCAATAATGCTCTATTATAATTAGATGAATAATATACGCAGGGGCAGGCTGACTGTACAAAAATCCTTTTACCCTCTTGTCATTTTATTTTAATGCATGGACACGTTGCGTGTGGCCTATTGCTACTGTACTGTACTACAGTGACTACTACAGACATTGGCTACATCCGGACATAGCTATACTATGGTTCTTATTCTTGTTCACAGTTCAATAAGTTTAGGCTTCATTATTAGCTTTTAAATTAAGATGGAAACTGATTGTTATAGCGGGTAACTTACCAGATAAAATCCTTGCAATGACTGCAAAACGTAGGTTGTTTGAAAAATCTTGGAATGAACTTATGATCCTTGACCATGTAAATATTCTTCTTCTTGAGTGCTCCCTTCCGTCCACGCTGACGGAGACCAAAGGCTGTATTATGATCTCCGCCCATCTCTTCCTCCCCACTCCCGGCACCGCCATGATCTCCCATGATGCTGTACGGAATAAAACGAGAAAAATAAAGTAGTTTCGGATCTTCGTACACATTTTAATTATCTATCTAGTATTTACATGTTCTGCGAAGAAAATGCTAATTACTAGTAATGTTAAAGGAAATTGAAAATGTTGAGTATTTTAAATTCACTCTGAATCCATAGTTAGTCGTTATAGATGCCCTATAGTGTATCAGTAGATGTGTATATATTCAGGAACTACTAGCGAATAGCCTATAACCATATAATATAAAATATACTGGAACTTAGAAACTGACGATGAGTGAGTTCACTAATGCACTATCACAAATCGGCGTGTCTCTAATTGATTGAACTCTGAAGGATTGGATGAGAGAATTAGAGTCCACTTCTCTTAACTGCAGAACAGTTAAGTAATCGTAGTGGGAGACGTAATGCCGGTGAAATAATGAGTAGTGTACGTGAAGGATCCTTCAAGATCCGAGATACTTAAGCTGAGGCAAAATTGTTTAATCCAGTAATTTGCTGTACTACACTCTCTTCACGCTCTAGTCGTACGCTTCAAATAAATCACGTTTCACCTTCCTCAAAATTTATCTTTTGAGATCCTCACTTCACACCACGGATGACGATTTGATACAATAATCAATACACAACCATATTTTGTAATTACTATAATATGTAACGATGTAAATGGAGCACAAAAGGACCTCACGACGTTTGACGTTAGACGGAAATAGCTGCCACCACCAACGTAAATATTTTAACGTTACTCAGTCACTAGTTATTCATTACTTCAGTTTCTAATTGTATTTTATTTAAAAACATCTATTCTCTGTAACAATAGCTTTCTGTACAGCGTGTGTCTTGTACTATCTGTATATATGAAAGATTTATTCGTATGTTAATATTGAAAGTAAAATTTTTAAACGTCTTCAGATCAAAATGTCTGTCTATTCTTTCAAGCAGAAAAGGTGACTCAAACTGAGTGCACAAATTAAACAAAATTTACAAAAAGTGCATATTATTTATTTATACTGAAACCGACGTAATTCCCCTGGAACTATCAAGATCAGGATTGACATAGACAATCTAGAAGACAGTCCATTATCTTCATTCGCAAAGTAAACATAGTCAGCTCATAAATTTTCTTTGTTTGTTTGTAATTTTATAATTTGAGTAACCTCTAATTTTTTTCCTGAGTGAGGCGCATTTATTTTATGTTATTTTATCTAGATGCTCTGTACTAGTAACTTTGTAGAGCTCTGCTTAGCTTTCTAAATCAATTTACAATTTAGATGGATGTGTTTCTGTATGTGACTGACTTCATAGTTGATATTGATATTTTTTTTTGTGGAGCTCATGGATGAAAATAGAAAGCAATGAAGATCTGGTTAGTACAGACAGTTTGCATATAGTTCGTACTCGTACTGGTTGGTGGTAGGAAAATGTATATTTAGTATTTGTATCGAAATTTCAGTACCTAACGTAAGGCTTCTTTTTTTTAAAAAAAACAATCACACAACAAATTGATGTAAATTTACGTACAATGAATGTATATAATTATTTATATATCCTGGCAAAACATTAAAAGCACGGAATGCTTATAGTAGATTTTTTAACAAGGGAACGAAAAAAAATATACGTAGAGACAGACGCTGATGTAGAATACGGATATGAGTGTGTAAAGTTATGTAGAATTCTTGAGAAGAACAAAAACTACAAGCCGCTCTACTGATATTGCCGCTGCTTCTAACTAACTCAGATCAGAGAATATCTGACTCTGTGTATTTTCTGTCTCTCTCTCTATCTGTCTGTCTGTTCAATGTGTTTTAATAATGTAGGTGATGTGATGATGGGGCCTCTACACACTTGCTCTCTCACTTAACCAAGACCAAGCTAGACTTCGTCACATGTTCTCCCCGTTGAAGTCAGGCACACCACAAACTCTTTGCTACGTCTGATAGTGTTTAGTGGCGAGTTGCTCCTCTACTTCTTCTACTTCTATTGAGTGTGTCACATAACGTGTGCTCCTAAGTTCTGGTTCTGGGTCTTCTGGTGGTGGAGGTTGTGGTGGTGGTACATGGACATGGACTGGGTCGAAGCGCATGCCCCCCTTTCGTCCACACAACATAATATTATATATTCCGTATTATTATCAACTAGTATATCTAATAACATTTGATTTACCTGAGTTCTTTCCCATCCATCCGTCCGTCCGTCCATACATCCACCAATTACTCGTACTCTCAAACACACACTCATACATGTTCTTCTTATTCATTATGAATATCCTTAAGCTCATTTACTAATACATCAATCATCAACATCCACTAACTATGAATATTAACTAGACTAGCTTCGCGGTCCCTACCATGCTGCATTGGTGATATTCACTCATATGGATGGAGCTAGTTAGTAGTTAAAGTGTAATAGAGTCAGCCAAACGTCTTACTAACACACCAATAGATAATAATAATATTACGTCTGTCTATTGTCTATCTGTGAATTAACCCCTAGTGAAATAACATTAAAGAAAAAGAAGCAGTTTTAATTTATTCCTTAACATGATACCTATATACTTAAACAAATTTCTCACAGCGTACAGATACAATATACAGAGCACGGCAGTATAGTAACCAAAGGGAAGTAAAAATAACACGCGAAGATTTAACATTCGCACGGACGAATTATCACTTGAGTAAAGTATCGCTAGCTTATATTTCATAACTATATCATATTGGGATCTTGATTAATTATTTAATTATTAGTTATATAATCCTTTTTTTAATTTATTTTAATTGAGGACTCAAAAGGGAAACTGATAGTTTCCAAATACCGCAGAGCCAAGGCAAGTACAATAATCTAATTCCATTTGCCTTGAGTCAGAGCTCAAAAGCCGTGTAAAAAAAAGGTAAATCAGCAGTCCAATACAACCGTCTATTGTTCAGAATTATAATACATTTGAAACTATTTGATTTAGTTTGAGAATTGGAATCCCTTTAATGTACGCACCACAATTCCAATGCAACTGCTGCAACTATGTAATTACTCATTGTGAAATGTGCATCGAAGCCGATTGCCCCGACAGTTGCTGCCCATTATACATATATATGTATATATATGTTATTCGGATAAAAAATACTGCCAATACAGGTTTAATAATTAGTAGTTGTTTACAATAATGCGACGAAGTCAGCTATAGGTGGTAGTCGGTGCGGTACATGTATGGTTATGGCCATGAAATTTTTATGCATTTTTTTAATAATCAAAGTTTGTTAGATTCTTACCTCCACTGATAGATCATTCTTGGGGCACTAGCCCTTCCTCCACCGCCGTCATCCGCACTCAATCTTCGACTCATTTTGGCAAATATGTTTTTGCTTGCAATTTTAAGTAGGTACTTCTTATTTCAGTTTTGCAGTCAGTATATTGCTTCTTTAAACAAATTGCTCCACTGTGACAGTGACAGTAATGGCTGCACAAAGTATGTATTCTATTTCTTACTCGTGCGTGTGCTGATGGTATTATTTTACTATACGGAACAAACGTCAAAGCTAACAAGTAAACCCAAGCAGTGCTACGGATTTTTTGTTTTGAATTATAATTATAAGCGTAGAACGATTCTTTTGGCACACTATTCCACCCTGGTTCTCCACATAAGATTTTGTAATTTTTCATACAAAGTAATCTCCATCAGCTGAGAGTTTCTGTTAATTAAATCAATTCATTTACGTTTGATATTATAATCCAGAATATTAATATCATTTAGGTGTGAAATAGAAATCAATGTAATTATATAGATAATTACATAATTTATTGAGATGTTAGTGTCCCGAAGTTTAAAACTGAAGGATTTTACACTGGTTAGTATGTTTATATATACTGTTTTGTTTGTTGAAAAATATAATAATTTCGAGTATAAAGTTAATACAAACTAAGCCCATTTTAGTTGTGCAACAGTCAGAACAGTCACTTTAATAAGGATTCAACATACAGAATCGGGATTTTAATTGTAATAAGTCTGGGCAATAATACAAGCTTTCCAGTCTAGCTTATATACAAATTTTATTTACAAAAATCTTAAAAACTAGGGTAGAGGCAGGTAACTGTGGTTACTCAAGTTTTGAATGGGAAAACATTACCACTGATAATGGCCGTACATCTTGCGTAGAAGAACAAACCCTATTCCTCGATGCAAGGAATTCCTTTACTGCCAGTATGCTAATAATGTTTTTCTGTTGAAAACTGACGCGACCACAGTTACCCGCGCGACCACAGTTGCCCACCTCTACCCTAGGCAATTCCTTTTCTGCCAGGTATTTTATCAAGTAATCAGTAATTTTTACGTACACTTCAACATGAGTAGCTTTTTAGATTAGCTTTTTGTTATGTTGCACTTAATAACTTGTTCTTTATCTCCGGTAATCACCTACGATAAACCTACCGGCAATAGGGCTATTAGATAAAATACCGTAACCACCGACGTACTTTGAGATAGAAAAGTAGATCATGCTACTTATGTCGATTTATATTTTTAAGAATTTGAATATACGTAGACAAAATTTCAATACGTTCATTTTACTACTTTACATCTCTTTTGGTTTGGCTCGGTATAGCTGCCATAATAATAGGATAGTGATGATAGTCATGAGAATTGGCATTGCGTAAAATTTGAAATTTTCTCTTAAAACTCCTTAAATGCATGTGCAACTGTGACTGTGTAATATGTCCTATACATTACTTGAAATATATTCCCATATGCCATATAATCGAACAAGTAATTACGGTATTTGACGACTTACATGGGAAAACAGTAAATGATTTAAATTTCCTGATTTTTGGGTATTTTAATATACACACGTTGCCACTCCAGTTCATTTTTGTGGCGGAGATTAATTTTGTGTGATTAAATGTGTTCAAAAAAGGTTAGTAAGTCGGTTGGCATTGTGAGGACAAGTAAATATTCTTTATTGCATTAAATGTAATTTATTGTAAGTAGCTTTATCGTTTATCGGGGTAGGGCTTACAGCAAACTAAAATTACCAGCTTCTAGTAATAAATTATACTGCTCTTATGATTCTTTTTTTCTGTTAGGAATGTTAGGTAATATGTAAACTTTATTCAACAACATACACAAAATACAACAAACAGAGTCACTTAATATGCATGGACTTGGTTTCTATTTACAAAATGAAGTTCCGAATTATATGATCCTATGATCACATTTTAAAAAAATATATATACACTATATACATACCTACAATAAAAAACACTTTCCTTGAGGTTATTTCGGAGAACGGAAGTCGACAGTCGACGCTTCTGTACCCGAAGCAAAAGAAATTATTGTTTAATGCGAATAATCTAATTAAACAAAATCTACTTAGTGAAAGTGAAACGTACTGAAGGCTAATAAGTTACTAATATATTACTAATGCCACTAACATATTTTTGTTTTCTCATTATCAGCATTTATTTGCACACAATTTGTTTTCGGGAATGACAACAATATTATGCATCCCACTTTAATTGTGAATGTGCAAATTAAAAGCTACACTAAAAAAAACCAGCATACTAATAAAATGTCTGCGAATGATTAAATTCTAGTCACAAGCATAATAAATTAATTGAACTTTTTTTACATGTGTCTAATTCTACGTATTCGTTTCTTACTGGATAGTTGATATAATATTAGAGGCATGTGGGATGTGGATAATACAGTAATAATACTAACCACTCCTAACTAGAAATATTATCTTTAGTTTTTACCATTTGTTCATCCGATCAAAGATGGGAAATTTTAGTGCGAAACAAAAAAAGTGCAAGGACAGTTTTTGAATAAAAAACATAACTCGTTTCGTACTGTTTGTTACATCAACTTAGCTACTAAAAACACGTTTTGAAAATATTAAGTACAGGTACCTATTTTCGCCGACTGTCAGTCCTTTGTGGGTATGAACTTGACGATTGAATATTTATATTATACAGTTTTTCACAAGGATCAGTTATATTTTACTGGTATCTAATTAACATGAAATCTTGAAAAATTACGCACGAGAAATGGTTAACAATTAATAAACTCAAATCCCAAAACAATCGAATGACATCACAATTTATTCACACGGAGCACCGAATAATGAATTATTATATCTCCAAAATAATAAGTACTGAAATATGAAGACGATGTACCCACACCCACAATGTATAGTATCGAATCGAGTTCACTACTGACCGTCTCGGATGTGGTCCACCACTACCAACTACATTCACTATCTTAATTTTGAACTGGACACCTTCGTCATTTCTTGAAATCCAGGAAAAACAGACCCCCAGAAAACTGTTCTCAGACTGCCACTGTCTGAAGTCTGAAGTTCTCAAGTTTTAACAAGAGTCTGCTCCGCAGTCAAAAATCATCGTGAAACTTGTGCGACGGAGAGGATATCTAGCCATCTCATCCTACTTCACTCCTGCTTGTGGAGCATGTACCAGTTGTACCACCAAATTATACATACGTGAATGGCTGTCCGCCAATGACGTAATGTTGCGGGAGGGGGGGTACCTTTTTTTTGTTTTTCCTGCCATATAATTACTTCAATATTTCATGATTAGGACTGTCGGGGTACCAAAATGAACAGTCATTTAACGAATTATATAACGTTTTGTGAATTACGATCGAATTGTAAGCCCAGTGTTAGTCAATGGTCAGGTATAGAAATTTACCTCCGCAGAAGGTTTATTTACCTACCTTTACAACAAATAAGCCATACAAATAAACTACGGAGGCAGGTATATATCTCTCGGGTCGGGTAAGTAAGTACTTTTAGGCATATTTACCGCTTAGTATAACTTGTGTATCAGAACCTACAAGCTTGACCCGCGTCACCTTGATAGCGCGCACGTGACTTCTCTACAAGTTCAAACTGACCTCAGTATATATAATATTTACTTGGATATTAGATTCCTTTTCCGGTCTTCACACAAAACAAATTACCTTTAAATCAGAAGATAACTTATCTTCGATCGATTCGATGATCTTACTAGTTAGATTAGTCATACGTCAAGTCAAAGGTGAACAAACAATAGTTAAGCAGTCATTCGGTCGTTCAAGGTCCTCTAAGTAGATACGGATCGAAGTTGGAAATATCTAATATATCTATATTTCATAAAATCAAACTTTAATGGAATTCATTGACTTAGTTATTTTTTACCGTAATCTTATGTTGGTTAAGCTATGTATAATAGACATGCGGAGGATTCACAAAGAACATAAAAATGCAGGTTGAAGAAACAATTTGAAAATATGCAAAAGCATTCCAACTACCGTATTTGCTATAGTAGTGCACCCATGTACTATTGAAATTCCGATCTCGATCCCAGACCCATGTAATATTGTAGGCCCGTGTATTGCGATATAATCTGGTGTTAATAGACCAGTGTACTATTTTAATTCATGCCTCTACTACCCGACAACATTGATTTCTCAATTTTTTAAATATTCACAACTCTTAAATAAATCAGTATTTCAGTTATAACTCATAAATGGT
>JAQFZE010002095.1:0-15478 GCA_034695245.1 Dicyrtomina saundersi | reverse complement strand
GTACGTATGGAATTTTTACGACTTTATTTTATTTCGAGACTTTTTAGTTTTATTATGTTTACACATCATTCTATAATTATTTTGTATATTATTATTTCTATATAATATCTATACGCTTTAAACGGTAGGTATACTGAAACTGAAAGAAACATAATTGGAATATAATAATAATTATATCATTTATATATAATTATTAATAAATGTATTTATATATGTTTATCATTTTGTATGTATTTTAATATAACAATTATTAGCTATCATTCTCAGCAGCACTGGCTGATGCCGTAAACGTTACAATCACCAACGGTCATTTTTTTTCAATAACGTACGCAATTATTATAATTGTATTACTAGTAGTATCCACTATGAAACAACATAGCCTATTTTTACTCCTTTTTTGAACTCAGATATTATTATAACAGGGCAAAATGCGTAGGTAATAATTTTAATATAAAATGCGCCATGCAGTAGATAATAATAATAATTATTGCAGTAGATGAGAAAGAGATTAATTAATATATGTAGTTTTTTATGACATGTTCACAGAACTAGGAATTCCTTGGATTTCTTTTGTTTGTCCACACAAGAGAAGCATTCATTCAACTGTATAAGTATAAGTAAGTTAAACATATGGTACTATATTTTTTTAAATAAAATATTAACTTAAAGACTTATGATAATTGTAAAATTATTTATAACTATATTGTGTTGTATGTAATGTATACTACATAATCTAATTCATCAAAATCTATAATTTCTACAACAATAATATAGTTATTGTTTTCCTACTTACTTATTCATACACCGTAAATCACTGCAACACACTCCCCTTGGAGCTAAGATACACTTACAATCAACAGTATTTTTGAAGTGAAGAAGACAAGTGTGAACAGAAAGCGGAGTGGTACAGAACAAATTATTATGAAGCTTTAAATATTTTTAGTTTACTTGTAATGATTTTTTAACCTTAATACTATAACTACTGGAGACTCAACTAGGTATTTTGCAAGGGGAGTCAACAGATGATTCACGGTATATTGTCTAATTGTCTTACATTGCATCTCCAGATAAAAGTTTATAATCCTCCAAGTTGTTTTTCTACCTGTTATCGTCAAAAGTAGCGTCAGTTTGAAAATAATGAATGCATAATTATTCATGTACAACCTTTTCATTCCAGATTAGGTATACAGACCATGAAATCGTGGTAAGAAAAGAAAATTTCATCTCTTGCAGATGATGCGACACTTCTTACACACACACGTCTCGGGTAAGGCCTTTGAGATCACCATTAACTATTTTTACAAATAAAGTGATTGAAAACTAGAATACAAAATTTTCAAATGTTATACCTGATACCCTTTGATCGAATTGGTTTACCACCAGCTATAAAGTATAATGGCCAGGAAATAGGAATAAGGGAAAACTACGCCAATTTATTTTCACTGTAGTTATTCCAAGATTATGAAAACTGCAACTTTTCATGAGTCACTCATGGCAAATTTTTTGATTTGATTGAACCCGCTTAAATATTTGATTTAAAGATCACGATAATAATAATGACTTCAGGAATAATAATATGGACTATGGATAGTAATAATAAAAATTCGTAAGCTATTTGGGTGGTGATCCATGCGTCCAGCACGCATTGCTACAAACTAAACAATGCCATTGCGATCAGCATCTGTATTTCCAATATTTCAACATTTATAACAGTCAACAGTACACATTTAATAATGTCGTATGCCTACTACTAATAGGTTAATCAGATACATGCATATTTGTTTATTTTGCCTAAGTCTTTTGCGAAATTAACACTGTAACCAGTTACATCTAACTACTACAAAAATACTCACATTTAACAATTGCAGAAGTAAATTCTGTCTCGAATATTTGGTAATTCATGGAAATTCCAACCGTTCGGGACACTTTTTTAACTTAATGCCACGTCACAGTAAGTCTGGATTTGGAGCTCGAAATGAGCTTCAACGTATATAACAGTTCAGAATTTTCCCAAGAGGGTCGAACTTAGTTCGTGCGGAAACGAAATGAAAAGAACTAGTAAGCTTACAATAAGTATGTCTCCTACCGCACCGAATAATTATGATTATAAATACATAACAAAACAACTATAATGCTTCAACGGTCTCCGATTAAATAGTTAAGGTTTTGTATTGTATACAACTTCTGTAAAGGTAACTTTCAACAGGGTATCGAAGGTCGATATAAAATTGTCAGCAAGGAAAAATAAAATGCAGCATTTACATAATAATGCATTAGAATATAATCCCATGAATGTTACTATGTACTATGTATGTATAAGAAACTATAATGGAAAACCTGGAAATTTGACATTAATGAACTGAGAACTCAAGATTTACCATCTCGATCATCAGGATTACTAATGAATAATGAATCCAAACTGTTTATGGTTTCAGTCCTGATAAAATTAACGTTGAAATTCGCTTTTGTGTATACTCTTATGCAGCTCAGGTACTTAATTTTTCCCAATAATTTAATAAATAGCCGATAGAAATAATTATATTGTATAACGGACCCTTTGGGAATACTATTAGGAATCATTCAAAGATAAGGATTTAATTTAAACTTAAATTCGCTTTAACAGACTTGTCAATTTCAAAGCACTTTAAGGAGCCTATATAGTATATGTACTTAGTTATGTCTCTTGGTATGGAATAATTAGAATTACCAATTTCAAATTTCAATATGTCTAAAATTTTGCATAGCCTTTCCTAATTAGAAAGTACCGTAAAGCTCCAAATAGAAGCTAGGTCTCCAATAAAGGCCGGGGGTTTCTCCATAAGTGGTAATGCTATTTTTTTCAGCTCAAACTTGGTATTTTCAATAAAAGCCGGGGGCTTGCATTTGGAGATTGACGGTACTTATTTAAACGAAATTTCTAAAACGCCGTACACGTACACAACGGAGCGACACCGAATGATACAGGGCTAATAGTATAAATCCGCCTTCTAAAATCCAAAATCTCTTGCATGTTTCTTATTTTTAACATTATTAGAATTTCTATATGATTACATACATCTCTTTCTCTTACTGCCTGTAAACAAAGCTCCACAGAATTTGTGTATTCACGTAGTACACAGCCTACCTCACTGCCTTAATTTTGGTACTTCAAAAAGAACCTGTAATACATTTACTTTCCAATAACATCAAACCAACGCTTTTTGCCGCCTAACTTTACTGGCAACATTAATTCCTGTAAACGAGGAAACGTACTGGTTTTCCACCACGAGAACAAGACCTATGTATTTGGACTACGACAAAAATTACAGAAATATCAAGATACTTCGCATAAAATTACAACCTCAGTTTAAAATCTAACCTTCAATGTTGTTAACCATTTAAAATTTATAGTTTTATCTAGAATGAAATCTTAATAAAATTATAAAGCAGTTTTATAAGTTCCTTACTTGGCGAGGTTCATATAGCTATCACGCTTAGCCCTTAAAATATTTTCTGCAATCAGCATTGGATGACATTTTTGGATAGGCATGTATTTCACTAAAAAGCATGTCTAATCAGAATGACTAAAAACTTTTCGTGCCTAAACATTTTATCCTTGCTAGATTTAGTTGCAATTATGAAGTTGGTAGATTTTCGTATTGCCACAAACTATTTCACTGAATATCTGTAATATTGCATTTCTGATATTAATTTTATTATATTTATGTCCTTTCCTAGTAGTGTAGTGATGCTTCAGCAGATATGTATTATATATGTAAGATCATTCTCCGACTTGTGATGCTTATTTCAGTAAATACCACAATTGGGGGTATTACGTTTACGCAGTTAAAGGTGTAAATTTTCCGCGTCACTATCAATATAAGCGAGAATAAATCGCTGATTAAGTTTCTTATACTACTTTACTTACTAGTTAGTTTAAACAAAAACTGTTGTGACACTGGAACCTTAGACCTAAAGGAATGAAACTTTAACTCTCTATTCATATTCGAAACTGTAATTATATGCGTACTCTTATCCATTAGCTACTAAAACTGGTTAATTCAAGATCTAATTGTAAATAAGATTACGCAGTTCTTAAATACAGGTTCAGGTATATTATAAAGCTTTTGCGAGGTAATTACAATTAAATCCATGGAAGTACGTAATTTTTAAATTTACGGGTGATGCGAACTAATGAAACTTATATTTGTAGAAAACTCTAATCACGTTTGTTCACAAAATTACATGGAAACTTTGGCTACAAGCAGTACCTTGACGAGGTACTAATGTACATATATATAATTAATTACAAACGAATGAGTTGTTATTATGATTACAGTATATATTGAATATGTGTGTCAGTGAATTGGTTTTCATCTCGCATTTGTGTTTTAAAAAAGCTTTTACGTTTTGGATCATAGGTTTAATCACTGAGAAAATCACTTCAGACCAATTTTTGATGAATTTTGGAAGGCTAAGTGGACGTTGCCCTCAAACTTCTGTAGCAGTATCTGAGGGAACTGCGTACCGATGAGGATTATCTTCAGCGTCGCAAGTGTACTTGCCTGCAAAAAAAAGTACATCATTCTACACTTAAAAATACCAGTTAGTCTCAACACGAATGCTAATTGCCTGGAAATACCGTTTAATTTAGCAATAGAAATTGATTACAATATACTATTACCAGAAACAAACCGTTTCCTAATGAGGGAAACTCTGTATCCTGACCCTATAAGTGTGAATTCTGACCCTGATAAAGTCGAGTTTTCGCAACTAAATTGGGCAGCTATTGTTCCCTGTAAATATTAACGATACCATTAAGTTAATGCAATGCAGTAAACATTCCTTCCTCTTCAACATCGTGAGCAAGTTACGAATTTGTAAATCAATTCGCTAATCGAATTATTAATTGTTTAATAAGCATTATGTGTGTAACGTACTACACTACTAACCCAGCAATAGTGAATTGTTTAAACTTGGACGCAAATGTTGTAAGTTTTATCTTTTTACCTGTGAACTAGGACCACTCGTGATTTCAAATCGAGCCCGAAGAGAACCAACGCCAGCATTCTCATTTCCAGAAGACAAACTAGGCATTTTCCAGCAAGCCCGGTTTGTAGCAGGATACCTGAAAAATATTTGTGAGCATTACAGCAAAATGGTAAAAATGTGCTTGATTCTGAAAGTTCCACTAAAAAAGTGTTAAAACAACTAAAAAAGTGTTAAAACAACTAAAAAAGTAAAAAATTACCACACCAAAATAATAAAAATCTCTGGGCCTATGTGCGTCTATAATAATATACAAGAATACCGTAAATATTAAACATACCACTGCCCCGTTGGTTTCGACTGCATACATTTAACACCCCCATCCACTGGAGCGGCAATACAAACTTGAAGCAGTTGGGGGCTAGGAGCATTTGCTTTAGGTATCAAGTTTGCTACCGCGGGAATTTCTGACTGGACTGGCGCCATTGCATGGCTATTGTACTTGTAATCTACTCGAAGATCTGTTTGAGACTTCTCACATTTCCAAAATGCGACAAGATGAAGTGGACATGAGCTAGCTCCTGGTTTTGGCGTTATCTACAGTAGAATCAACAGAAAACAAAAACATCCCATCTTAACCCGATATTTTATTTAGTTAAAATTACATCATACAATACGTATTTTACTGAAATCAATTAACTTACGTGGTACTTAAATATATCCACATTAAAATAGGATGCAGTGGCGTTTTGCTCTGCGTGCTTTTTCAGAAGATCTATTAAGGCACTCATGTGGAATTCGAATGTCAGCTCATTACCTTCCGTTTGGCTATAAATCACAGTACACGCACATGCAATTGCAACATAAACATAATAAACCAAGTAATGTCATTTAATCTAGTTTTCCAAAAATTAAGTTCATCAATTTGTGCAGTGGCATTAAATACTTACACATTCACAAGTTCTTTATTCAAAGACAGATTGTCAAGGGTCTGACTTGTACGCACTCGAAAGGCTAACTGGGCTGGTAATGGATTATTTGCGAACACCTGAATAATACCCGCTGGAAAAGACACCTGTAATATAACGTAACTTGTACTTTATTCCCGACGCAGTATTATCCACACAGTAATTATTAAATTTCACTGATTTCTGGACTCTGACAACTTTGACATAGCTAATACTAATAGTTGGCATAGGAAACATGAAGTTATACAGATTTTAAATGCGAACACATTAATTACCTGCATATCACCGGTCATTTTTACTTGACACCTAGAAAAAATACAATTCAAAAACTGAAACATTTATTCTAGATTTATACAAGCGCATGATTTTAATGAGACTCGCTATAAACTCAACTCACCGACTCTCGTCGTTGCCCCTAAACAATGCATGGACAATCTCGTGGAATGCAACTGCCAAAGGTATGGAATCCGACATGCCAATTGTTAACGGCGAAGGTCCCCTAGAACCAATTACATGGCTTCCAACACTCCTTGTGTCTAAGCTTCCTATACTTTCTGTGCGTGACATCGCGGGTGATGGTGAACTGGTGTTCCGTTGTAACAGACCCTAAAGTTTACAAAAAACAAGTCCGTTACACATCAGTACATTTAAAACTGTATTAATTGATATTACATCAGGCACAACAGTATCATGTACACTAATTGGGTTGTATCTTGGCATTGGCACTGTCACATGACAAGGAAACTTATGCACTACCATCAGACCTTGAGTTACTTAGGTGTCATGTAAATAACCTTTTAACTAACTAGTAAGTAAAATGGAGAAAAACAAAAACTGAATAACAATGTAGTTTTCATACCTCCGGCCGGGGCCTGGAAGGGGGTCGCGGAATTGCTACACTGGTAGGAGTAGGTGTGTTTCGCTGTCCCATGGATGTCTTCGGTGGTAAGCTCGGTTGAATTTCGCCAACCTCCGAAAAAATATCTCCTAAATCTATTTGATTTAGTACAGTATAAGTTAAGGTTCCAAACACCGTATAGCCGAGTAAGAGGCGTACTTCAAAAATGCTTATTGACTGAATATATAAATATTTTTAAAATGTTAAGTGCATTTGGGTTTTTACCGGCATAGCGAGAATTTGATCCATTTTGCGGTATTTTAGGGCTAGATCTCGGATTTGGTGGAGGAACTGGTGGACTTAAAGGTGTGTACGGATGCCTTGAAGGTGGTGACGAACTTCCAATTTGCTGCGAAACTGACTGTGATCTTTTCATTTGGTTGTCTCCATCGTGCAAGACTTTTCGACTCTGACAGCAAAACAAAAAGATTAAAAATCTAATACACGTCACAATATTTACTGAGAGGCCAACAATAACAATAATAATTTCTTAGTGACGATAGCGAATTGAATAAGAAAAGAGGGTTCACCACTGTCATGCCTAAGGGTGACAAGGTTAAGTTTTCCATTGTACTTCGCAGCTCATCTACACTTGCACTTAAAGGAGTAGTTCCGTTATTCAACGGCTTGATTTCAACGTGCAATCTCTTTTCTCTCTCGTCATCTATAAAATGTGAAGAAATTACCTCATACAATAACCAACTAAGTATTTGCTACGACACTGATAAATAAGATAATTTTAGAATTGAAAATAAACTGATTTTGATAAAAAGCGTTTGTACCTAAACTATTGCCACGCTGAACAACATTAATAATTATATAATTACCTGAATCGGAATCTGAACTAGAATAAAAACTACTTTTATCATTTTCCCAAGTTGTTTTTGGACGAACTGTGTAGCCTTCCTCGTCGATCTCAGCCGTAGGAGTATCTGATTTATGACTTTCATCCTTTTCATCCCTAGAAATGAATTAAACATTTACGCAAACTCCAATCAAACCAACGTTTTCCAAAGAAAAAATAATTTATAATTTAATAACTAGATGCTAATTAGTGGTTGTGACAGTCACAGTCAAAAACTAAACAAAAAAAAAGTCTGAAGTGGACTATGTCATCTCATTGTGATTACTGAAGAAAGTAAGAAAATGGTTACTTTTAGTATACGACACATATTAATGAGAACCCACCCATCCGATTTGTCATCTTTACTGCTGAGACTGGCGCCATCCTTTTTCTTTCCTCGAGATTTCTTCTCCTTTTTTTTATCCCTCCGACTTCTTAGAAACCCTAAAATGAGGTCATTTTAATAATTGGGTATTAGAAAACATATCAATGCGTATAATCTAACAATATACTGTGTTATATACGAGAGTGGAGTTACGACCAAAAGCTGAACGTATACAACATCAATTATAAAATTAAGAAATGAAGCTAACTTCTGACGACGATCAGGATTGTATAATAAAATAATTCTACCGCCACCACAGTTAGAATATTGTCGTGGGATGACACTGGGGAGTCATTTTATACAACAAGTACGCACGTCCGTGAATTAAACAGCGAATTAAATAACGAGAGAGGGAAGAAATGAAAAACTCAAAAACTCAAAATAATATACTCCGAGCGTATTTAATTTTAATCGCAAAGAACATATGAACTGAGCTTCAAAGGAAAACAATGAATGAAACATTCCACGAAATTGAAAGCTATAATTTGAATATTACGGTGATTTTTCTCATCACAAGCAACTTGAGTACATACACATAACTGTCAATTATATTTGTTATCAACAACGTATAACGTTACAGCTTCGTCATATAATCGTAAACTAATACGAAATATTTCTACAATCAGTAAATGTGGAAGGTGATATTCAGTAGACGTACCAGCACTGATATGATGTAATTTTTACTTCACAAAAATAACATCGAAAAAAAATGTACTGAACTTAAATAAATGACCATTACAAGACCAACAATTGAAATAAAAACAGTGGACTCTTTGGCCATACCCTTTCTAAAAATTACTTATTTCATTTGAATAAAAAAGTAAAGGTGGCCGCAGTGTGGTCAGTTTCCTATTATATCTTAAGTATGCTGTGTGTTTAATACCTTTCTGTCCGATATTCATGCATTCCTAAATAATACTGAAACAATAACTAAAAATACAGCTTTGCCCGCTAACTTACACCTATTTTATGATGTACCTAATCAGTTAGCAGTTTCTCAAACTCTAGACAGTAATCGATGCGATCATGGGGTTTTTAAATCTAATAAATCTCAATGTAATAGAAGTGCAGGGGAGAAATAGTTACAGCACTATACCCAAGTTGCACATGATAGCCTTATAGCTCACTAGTCAGAAATACAGATATCAGGAAAGGGCACTATTTATCACATTTCAAGTAAAATTTAAACAAAAAGAAACTTGGATGACGAGTATAAGTATATAGAATAATGAAATTGTCAACCGATCTTGATATAACTGTGTAATTCATGTGTCAGCTAAGGAAAAGGAAAGCTCTTCATATGTACTATTTGAACATAAATGTGATGCAATTAAGCAAGAATTGTTTCAGAAAATTAAGAATGCACCATATATAAATTATCGAAACAAGGAAAAGAGTACAGGTTCTATCACTATACAATGAAAATAAACAACGAATAAAAAACACAAGTAGCGACTTAAGTTGTAACTTAATCATATGATGACATCATATAAAATACAACTATATACTGAACAAGACAAGGTTAAGACAAAAGATTATGAAAAGAAAGTGTGGAGAAGATAGAATGAACCTGCAGTCCATGAAGATATACTAGAGTATGGAGACCGAGTCGGTGAATCCCCTTTAGCCAGCAGAATCCAAGAAAAAACATCCAGTCATACAAACTCACCATAAGTTTTTTTTCAATTAACACTCCAATGTAATAATATTATGAGTGTAGATGTAATTATATACACTGGAGTGGGATTTTACAGGAAAGAATTAAGAATTACAGACAGTTTACATTGTATCTATCTATTTCCAATCATAATCTTGAGAAATAGTTTTACGATTAACGAATTACAGTCAACTCAGGGTAAATTTTAATTATATATAGAATAGAATAAAAGAGACTTCAAGGAATTTTGTAAAAGAGCGAAGCTACATAATATGTAACTACCGTAAAGCTCCAAATAACTCCCGGGGGAACTTATGTCAAACTTCGCTTTAGGCCCGGGAGTAATTAGACACCACATTATAAGAAACAAAATCCTCTCCATTTGATTCAATGCCCGGGGTCTGAGACCCCGGGAGTTATTGGGGACCCGGGAGTTATTTGAAGCTTTACGGTATACATACATACAATAATGTTTAAGTAGTTTTCGCGAATCTAAGCTGCGCTGCTCTAAACTGCGCTTTGAATCTATGCTGCACTTATGCCTACTACCTCTGATTTTGCTATAAGTACAGCATGTATTGTATACGACAACCAGGAAAGCAAAGGGCGACAGTTATTTTATGGGTAGTTGTGTACTGGTCATATTTAATTGCAAGTAAAATACACTAGTTTCCGTTTGAAACTATTAGTTTAGCATTGGACAAAGGACAAGTTGAAGTTAATTGAAGTGAATTACATGTCACACACACCAGAGACAATGTAAATGTATTCGTGGAAGGGATTAGAGAGACTATGGATTCCATATAGGATAATGGATAAAGTCATACTAATGAGTTCGAGTAGGTACATTATAATCGAGGGCTATGTGCTCTGAAAATTTTATATAAAGATTAGAAGCAATTGGATTTATGACCTCATCTGACGAAGAGGTGATGCAACTTGCATAAGCCATAGAACATTAAATTATTTCCAGAGGCGTACTATAGAGATCAGAATAAACTCAACAGCGTTGAAAGATTTTACGCCTACAAAATATTACTTGACGTTTTTGCAAGTCCCTGTATAATATTCTTTTTACACATACGTATAATTTCATACATTATGCTAGTTGTGTATATAGCATACAATATTTGATAGCCCAGCAAAAGCACACGTGCTAGCAGTAACTACTAGTAATCAACCAGCACAGCAGATTTTTATTAATTCAAAGAGAACATGCACCAATGCATTCCCATTACAAAATAAATATTATGGCCTCAGAAACTAATGACAGTAATTTAGAGCATCAATACACGCGGATGGAGCATAAGGTTATCTCACATTAAGCGACACTGATATCACCAAGAAAAGCAGAGCACACATAAATATGTAGTCTAAAATGTTTACATACAACTATACCGTACTTACTTGAATGATTAACTTGAAAATATTATTTTAAAATTCCCATATGCATGCAAATTAAATGCCGCACGATTTGCAAAAAATAGACATTTTAGAGAAAACCTTCTGTCTAAAAGAAACAGCAGAGGATTAGGTGAAACATGGGTATTTAATGTAAACAATATAAATACGTTAATTTTAATAAGTGAGCACAATCCCAACATTAAAAACCATACTTGAATGGTTTTAGGTATAGTTCGGTTGCTAAAGTAAACCCAGATACTCCTTAAATTAGACCAAATAAGCAACCATGGTATTATTTTACCCTCCCACATCATGCATTAATATACCAAAATTTAATAATATTACAAACTAGTTTGTACACCCCCAGTTAGCCACAAATAACTGGAAGAGTGGGTTTGTGAAACACTTTTCTAGTAGCCAATAAGTCTAGGTGCCAAATTATATATAATCTGTCTGGTTTTAGTTGTAAAATAAAACAATATCGATTATTCTCAAGTCGATCATTATCGTAAGATTTAGATTGCCCAACAATTTGTTAAATAATTTTGCCCCGTAGAGTAATATCCAAGTAAACACGGTAACTACAATTACACTTGTATTTTAATGGACATTACGCAGTAGTAGCAAAAAGCAAGTAAGCTTTCAGGAAATTAAAAAGCAACTAAGCAACAGTAAAAAGGAATGTGAAGTACAAAAATACTGTGACAAGGGGATTTACATTTGGATCCTCTGTTAGCTGTTCTGACGAGAGTTGACTTGTTGTTGGCGGCATTAGGTTGTGTTTGTCCCATACCAGTGGATAAATCTAAGCTTGGGGAATCATTTCCCTTGCTTGAACTATTGGCTTTACTGCCTGCAAAAACACCCACACAATACATAACACCTTCAGAGAATTAAAGCACCACAAACCAGCTAGGTCAAGTATCACGTTAACATTCCAATCCCACCAATTAGCTTTCCCTTCAATCAAAACCACGGCACAACACAATTCGTTTGGATGCAGGTATTATGATCTAAAAGGCCACAAACTCACGAAAAATACGTTACCATGAAGAAGGACGGGAGAAATTACTCTTCCCCACAACACTCCCGCTAACATCACATTACTTATAGTTGCTTAGGCACTGCTATAAATTCATGTGAATGGTTACTTTATTACGCGGTTAAGTACAATTCAAAAAAGTCAGTAAGCTCTTCACATTTCAAACTATAAAAAATGCAACAGGATCCAAAAGTTAGTTAGTGAGCAAAAACAGTGATTCAACAAGATTTTAAATTTTCTACAACAATTATCCTCACGCATAAACTTATTATTTTTAATTTATGTTTTAGTATGTATATTTTTTCGTTATTTTACAAGCCATTTCAACGATATTAAAAGTCAAAAATAAAAACAAGACGCTGTTGCTGATTGTTTACTGCTGGATTTAATACTACTGCAGCAGCAAGATTAAAAATCTAGCGGTGTTCTTAATTTTAACTAATCTTGCATGAAATAATTGAAACAGATATTTACCTGGTGTAAAAAATAACAGGCCATCCTAAAAATCAAATTCACGAATTGACATAATCATATTCGACATAGGAACTGTACATAGTGATTCTGACTGGCAATATTAGACCAGGATGATCACAGACGGAACTTAAAAGACTCCATCTACAGTAATGACTGAAGAGAAAGATAGTGCATTGGATGCAGCACATAGCCCTTGGACTTGTACATACCCTGGGAGAGAGGAATGAAGAGATTAAGAAGGGAAGTTGTCCTGCGGGACCCTTTGCTTGTCCGTACCTCTTCAACTGAGATATCTACGTTACCTTCACGCTTCTTCTCACCCATTGTTCTATCTCCATTTACTGAAGTGTCACCCGAGCCACCACTTCCCGCACTAGATTTGTCCATCTGCCCCATTTCTTCTAAATCCAAAGATCCTGAACCACAAAATACAAACAAGGATAACAATATCCTTTTAATTTCGAAAGCTTCTCAAATTTCAGCTCTGACTATGAAAGAAATTTCTACCTGGTTTATCTGCTCCGGTTGATTTTAATTTTACAAACTGATCCAGGAGATTATCGATAGTCATCTCATTACATTGATTTCGAAACTCTTCGTGGACCTGATTAAAAGTTAAATTAAAATTTTGATACCTATAGCGACACTTATGTGACATATAGATTTCGATGCAAATTAATTAATAATTCTGAAAAGCTGAAATACTTGGTAAATTTTGTTCACCTGTCCAATCATGTCGTGATTGCTGTCCATAACAGAAGCGTAGGTGTCCAAAAATTCCTTCATTTGCGTTAATTGAGCTACTTCTACCTCTTGGAAATGCTAAAAAGAATCCCGAGCGCTCGATTAATTAACAATGAAACAATATTTGACTACAAATATAATATCGCGATCGAAAAATACAAATAAAGTACTGGAATCAATAATTCACTCGACTCACCAAACAAGCAAGAGTCATTTTCTTTTCAAAGTCATCCCTACACACGGAATACTTGCCCACCCATAATTTGTAGTCTTCCAAAGCTTTTTTTGCCTTGACTTCAGCTTTTTCGATGTCTTTTTGAGAAGCATTTTCTTTCTGTAATTTATCAAGCTCCTGAGCTCGTTGGAAATAAATGTCTTTGGCTTTCTGAACAGTAGAAGTAATATTCTGAATCCCCTGAACAGTTTCTAAAGTGCTTGCTTCCTCATCTTTAACGGTTTTATATTTCTTTTGCAACTCATCTGCGTACTTTGCGAGTTCTTTAACAAGTTCCTGAATCTTTTGCATCATTTGAAGGTGTATACTGGCCAGTCGTTCGGTGGAATTTTTGAGTATTTGCCACACCGGGGCAAATGTTCCTTGAGGTGTCCCATTTGCGGAAAGTCTGGCTAGCTTGCTTAAAGACTTTGAATGAGCTTCTTCTAATGCAGATCTAAAATAATATACAGTGACCATGATCGCATTATCACCCAAAAGTAGAAATCACAATATTTAACCTCATTAAATAATTATAATTTAATTCCATTACATATTTATATGTATAGTACCTTTCTCTAAAAAATTCTCCAAGCTCTTTACTGGCTGTTAACCCATATTTCATATTATGGTACAACACATCGAATCCATTGTTTTTTGAACCCTAAATATATTTCATAAAATACAATAAAAATTATATACTATATCAAAACAAATTATACAAACTCATTCTTTATCCCATCGCATTTAGGCTAATGGGCGTATTCATTTCGTACGCAAATAAACATTGCCGTACAAAGAAGAAATCCCAAATACACAAAATGATGATAATGGTTGTAAATGTCAAATGCAAAGTAACAGAATAATCTCTCGGTTAAAAAGCAAAAAAATTATATGTTATATGTTCATGTTATTCTTCAATCAGTGAAAAGAAATTCTCAAATTCCTAATTCTTTTACAAATGACTGGTGAAGCCACCCATCATAATAAAGTAGAAAAAGTAAGAGCATCATTACAAATCTAACATGACTTTTAGTTGAATGTAACAATCACACCTTCCAATAAAATAACTCAAATTTACGAATACATAGTATGTGAGGCTTATAGGTGCTCTGCTATTCTTAAAAATAATAAAGAGTTTCAAACTTCAATGTTACTTTCCATTTAACAATCACTGAATGTCTAATAACACCAATCTCCACAATCTCCACCAATTCCCAGAATTGACAGGATTACACATTACAGGAAGAGTGGTTCCGTTCTTCATTCATCCGTTCATGAGTGTTACAACCATTAAAATCATATATATATATATATCAAAACTTTATCACTAGCTCATTTAAAAAATAAAATACAGAACATCTAACCCAAAAGTGTTCCGAAAAGTCGACCGTCATTGTGCCATACTCCTAATTCTTGTCCTAATCCCGATAACGATAACCAAGTTATTAAAAAAACTTTTACTACCACCAACAACCAACTCACTTTAACAATACATAGCTCTAAATTGTAAAACGTCAACCAGATTTTAGCCTTCCCCAATGATACATAACACCCACAATGGAATTATTAAGATAATGTGAAACACTAGATTGAACACAGAGAGAACTCACTAAGTTGTACAAAATAAAACAATTTTGAAAATTAAATGTTAACTTTGGACTACAGTTTATGATCCAAGAGGGATAACGGTGTATTTTAATTTGAATTAAAGAGACAGGGACAGAGTATACTTGTGAAAAAACAGCCAAGTCTCGTCCGTCAGTATTTTAGCACCTACTTGTTTGCGTACACTACTTCTTCTAAAGTTGTAAACTGAAGTTAACTTCTCCGGCCTCGGACGGAGGGCCATACTGGACTGGCGGTCTCTGGTGGTCTTC